>JALRMM010000312.1:0-43564 GCA_026122155.1 Zymoseptoria crescenta | reverse complement strand
TGATTGTAAATAGATCTACTGCCTTGCTTGTAAGGCCGTCCTACATAGTCTTGGACTCCGAAAGGACGTAAATGGAACAAACAAACAACAAACAAACAATACTTCTTCGACCTAGGTAGTTTGTTTAAGCGCGTCCTAGCCTCGGATACTCGATAGAAGATATATATTAGTATAGCGCACTTCGTCGACAATAAGTCTTAAGTATAGGAGTCTAGGGTATAGGCCGCTTCTATTCGTTCGACATCCGGTAAGTTTACTAAGTACGGTTAGTAGGTTCTCGAGCTATCGCCTCTACTAGGCGTACTAATACTACTAACTTATCCGCGCTTATCAAATTTTAGGTAAAACGTAGCTCTAGTTACTAGAGCGTCGACTTTATTAGCTCCGATTACTAGCTTACTAACTACTACCTCCTTAGCTATACCTATTACGACCGCTTTACCTCTACGTCTATATAATACATCCTCTATCGATAAGGCGAACTAGAAGGACTTTATCGGTACTCTAGGCGGCCCGATCTTCCTAGGTAACTTTATAACTTTCGTCTATTACTATAATACCTACCTTTATTATTTAGAGTAGCGATAAGGTTATATCGGCCGCGTCTTATCCGTTAGTATCGACTACCGCTCTACGCGCGATTATAATACGCTAATTAGGACGGTTATAGTAAAGATCTAGCTAATCTACCTTAGAAATTAGATTCCTACTACCTTTCGAATACTATAGCCGCCCGTCCTTCTAGCGGAGGGCTTCCTCGTCGAAGGCTATAATATCTACGTTCCTAAAGGTCGAGTCTTCTATTAGCGTTTCGTAAACCTACCGTCCGTATACTATGCCTTTTAGAGTCGTTCGCCTTCGCCCGACATACCCTTTAATAAGCCTACGGGCACCGGCATTACTATTCGACGAATCTATAACCCGACCGCCGTAGAGGGCAAGTAGATGCAGCTAGTCTAGCAGGCTTATCTAATCCGTAGTAAGCTCGAGATCCTAGAGTTTAGCCGTTAAACACTTGTCTCTAAGTTCGCGAGTAGAGGTAAAGTTGTTTCGGTGCCGCTTAGCTACTTTATCGATAGCTTTAGGCTGTACTGCAATATATATAGATCGCTTATAGGGATCTACTTTATGTTCGTAGGCCTACCGTACTAGGAGCGCGAGCGTTAGGCTAATATTATCCCTTAGCCTATAGCTAGATAATATAGATTCCCGGAAATTCGGAGTCCGATCCTACGATAGTCTATACCTTTACGCTATACCTTACTAGCGACATGCCTTAGTAGTAGGAAAACTCCAGTATGCTCTTTTAGAATACTAACTACGGCTACGGTAACTATATAGCCGTTAAGGGCAACCGTAGCGACCTAGAATTCGATCCTCTCGAGACTAGTCGCTTCTACTATAAGAACGAGCGTACTCGTTAATATATAACGGATCTCCCTCGTAAGATAGTACGCGATATATAGTCCCGTAATACTAGTATAGATCCCGACATTCCCGCGTTATAGATAATAACCCTAGCCCTCGACATTATTATTACTCGGCCGTCTAATCTAGCGTATTTGGAGTTCTAAGGCATTACTAACCTCCTCTATAAGCTACTACTAGATTCTATCCTAAAGAAGGCCGTCCTACCTAAGTATATATTGCTGCTCCGCAACTTCCTATTCCTACTAGGATAGAACAAGATTTAGTCGCCGATCAATTACTTAGGTAGCTACTTATTATCCGAGTATGCTTATTAGTTAGTAGTCGCGCCTATCCTACTACGCCTCTAGCTAAAGGATTATTATCTTAATAACTTCTTACGGGATAACATTAAGAAGTAGATGCCCGAGCTCGTAGTAACGATCGCTTAGGAATGTAGTATAGCTAATACTACCCTAGTCCCGCCGTATACATTAGTCGTCCGCGTGTTCGTAGCTCTAGCGCGGTTAAATATAAACATTATGTCGCATAACATTACTGCCGCGTAGCGAGCTAAGTTTCTAATAGAGAGAAAGAGCATACGCACGCTTTTCTAGGGATTAATAGAGTCTTACGCTATAGTATCTATCGAGAATCCGAGATCTCGAGTAGTTACTCTAACTCTAACCCAGCTATTTCTCGAGTAGCTTTACCGGCTATAGCGCCTTCTAACCTTCTTATATACCGCTCTAAGTAGTATCGATCCGATATAAAGCGACCGAACGTCTATATAGGTATATACTACGACATAGTCTTCGCCGAGTACGGTATACTATTCTATACGAGTATCTTACCTAGAGAGCGTATATATAAGGAGTTTAAGCGCTAGATTTATAATACTAATATACGCAACCCGGAGCGTAATTTTCTATAGCGTATTAGCGTCGATATAACGCTACGACTAATCGTATAGAATAGCTTCTCGGATACGCTAGCTCTTACGTAGAAGATCTAGGCGGCCGCGGGCTAGTATACGAAGATGTTTAATCGTATCCTCCCTAAGTCCGACTAGACTATTATACTAGCTATCCTCGGCAATAAAGCCTAGAGCGACGCTACCTATACTAATACGCAAACGACCGACCGGTATAAGGTAGAGATCTATCGTAGCCGTCTATAGGTGCCTCTCTCGACTAATAAGGCTACTATCTAGACGGCTAACGAGATTCAAGCTACCTATACGCACTATAACAAGCCGGAGATTATTACTAGTAACAACCGGCCTCTTAACTACTAGAACACCCTAGCTTTCGACGATGCCCTCGCCTCGTAGCGCTATATTATCTACTATATCGGCGATTTCGTATGCTACGGCGATAGTAGCTATATCGGCTAAGTTAAGTATATCTTTACCTACTAAGCTACTTAAAACGGCATACTATTTAGCTTCCTACGCATTACGCGGGCTGTCCTACTATTGTTTAATAAAGTATACGATTCTCTAGTATAGAGTAGATACTAATAATGTCGTAGTCGGGCTACCGTAGATTAGTAGGCATAAGATCTAGGTCGTGCCTTATAAGATAGAGCATAGTGTACTTATAAACCGTGTACCTACGAGCGAGGTAGTTACTAGTATACATTTAATCTTCGTCGATTAGGACGTCTAGTTCCTCTAAGAGGTCTATTCCGCGATCGAGACTATCTATTTCCTACTAACAACTTATGCTAGATAGAAAGCAAGCCGGATACTAACAATACGACATTAATGTAGAGTATAGAGCGTACGTATCCGACATATCTTTTATACCTATTATACCTATTATGCATACCCGTTCCTTAATTTATTTACTCTTCTACCCTTTAACTCGGTGCATTTCTCCTATTCTAGTCCTCTATATATAGATAAAAGAGATAGAGATAGGTAGTCTACTGTCTTTTATCTAGCTAGTCGACATCTCGTTTAGTCCGCGTCTCTTTTAGTCCGCGTCTCTTTTAGTCCGCATAATTACTCTCTTAATCCTACATTGTCTACTTTATCGCTATAAAGCACGCTAAACCTCTATCCTATTACTAACTACGGCTCTAGTTATATACTCGACACTGTTTTTCCTTCTAAGCATTCTATATATAGCATCTATACCCGTCCTATCTATCTCGCAATTGCTAACAACGATATAGAACCCAAATCTACTAATTACGCGAGTATGCGTATATAAAAGGTATATTACCCCCCCTCTCCTCGCTAACCGCTCTTACTAATACTTAGGTCTAGTATATTTAACCTTTACTTATTACATTCGGTAGTTATATAGGTTGTTTTACCTAGTACGCCTACCTTGGACGCCGTTATATCGAACGATTACTAATACTTCTATATATAGACGCGAACGAACGACTAATTTCTACGATTACCGAGCGACCGAGCGATATTAAGATCGAGTACTAGAGGGATCGAGCGCTAGAGGGATCGAGCGCTAGAGGGATCGAGATAGAGGGTATGCTCGTAAGGCTATAAGGAATTGTAGACGAAATCGAGGTAGTGTTTAATCGAAATGTAGGTTGGGTACGTTAGTATAGTGTAAAAAGGTCGAAGATATCTAAGGTAGTAGGTAAGGGGACTTAGTGGATTTTTATTATACGAATCTACGGAGTCCCGTCTTCGTATTCTACTACCTTATAGCTTCGACCTTTTTATACTATACTAACGCATTACATTCGATTAAATAGGATTGTTTCTTATATCTTTAGTTTAGTGCTATAATTTAATCCTGAACCCGAGCTACCTAGACCCGAGCTACCTAAAACCGAGCCTATATACCTAGTAGCCTAGTATATAGTTCGGCCTAAGTAAGCGTTTCTTCGGTTATAAGCGGTTCGAAAAGTTAAGCGTTTAGCGTAGCACGAGCATAACTAGGTATAAGCAATAGCTTTAACATACGCGCAAACTTATATACGTTAGTCCGCGTAAGTGTATATATAATATAAGCGCTTTCCTAACTACGCGTATATATACGATAAGCGGGTAGTTAAACTAACGGTTAACCGTACGAAGCTAAGGATCCTTAGCTTAAGTATTATAAACGTACGGCAAAAAAAACCGACCTCTAACCGTCCTATAACCGTAAGAGGAGCCGGGGTACACCGCTATAGTAACTAAGCCGCATTCCTATACGTTACGTAATAAGGGCGACGACGGTAAAGAGTTTAATATCTAATATTCTAAGGAGACAGATCGATAGAGGAGCTTATTACGAGTCGAATAATTAGTATTCTAAAGTAGGAGAACATTTAGTCGTAGAACTCAATTAACTTTCTTATATAGTTACTACTATAGTATATACCTATAGCTACCCCCGAGCTACTAGTCTACCGCTTCCTAGAGTAGTTTATAAACTATTAGACTTCTTATAGTACTATATAGCGTAATAGTAGAGTACTAGTAGGATTAAGATATTCCTACTAGAAGGAGAGCTTAGTATAGTTAGAGCTAGACGCTAAGTATAGAAGATATAAGGTAAGCTATATAGCGTAGAATTTATAGAATAGCTAGTAATAGTAGAAATTATACTACGCATAGCCTATTTAGATTCTAAATATATATCTCCCTTATAGTAGTTCTATCCGGCTTAGTTACTAACTTTCGAGGTAGTATATAGTAGCTTTTAAGGTATATAAAAGAAGCTACTGCTATAAGTACTCTACTCTAAAGGTAGCTTCTTATCTAATTATATCCTAGGTACTATATTTCCTAAACGCTTATAATTAGCCTATATTCTTACCTCTTAGTAATCCTAATAGTAGTTAAAGTATATATATATCTACTTAGTCCCTTCTACTCTATACTTATTCTTTATCTACGTAATATTCTATTATATATTATCGTCTTCCTACTTAACTATTATATTATAACTCTATAGCTTATACTAAGTACTTTCTTTAGTAGTTAGAAGCTTTTATAGATTACTCTAGCTACCTACTATAGTAATCCGCGGTAAAGTAGGGTAATAATAATAGCTTATAGTAAAGGAGAAGTATAGTCGGCGTACTAAGTCGAGTAGATAACTAGTTATCTTTCTAGAAATATAGGTAGTAATATTAATATAGAACTTAGAAGAGACGTATATAATTTTAAGAAGATACTTAAGAATCTAATCCCTAAGGCTAACTCTATATAAAATATATTATATAGCCTCGCCTTATATACTACTACTTAGAGAATCTAGGAGACTAAACTATAGCTTAATATCTTAGGAATATTTCGGTTATAGAAGGAATAAAAAAGTAAGATAGGCTTATTATAATAGTAATACGTATATTTATCCTCTACTATATTACTAGCTCCTAAGAAGATATTATTAATATCTATAGTTAGTAACTTAGTCTTATAACTATTTTTAAGATACTTCTTCTTATTCTTTAATATCTATATTTCTCTCGTAACCTATTATCGTTCCTACTTGCTTATTACTAGGACTATAGTACTGATAGAATGGACGGTAATAGTATACTTACCTACTTAATAAAAAGTAGAGCCCTCTATAGAGATTATAGAAAAGAGGTATCTAGAGGTTAGATAAACTTAGGTTATTAATAGTAGAGATTATATAGCCGATCCTAAGGGTCTTATCTATTTCTAGACTATAGGTTATAGGAATAGCTAACGCTAGATAAATAGAGGAAGCCGTTATTATATTATCTAAAGAGATATTAAGATCGGTATACTCTATTATCTTAGTTAGGATTATAGTATTAAGAGCCTTCAGAGAATCGATATAGTCTATAGATCGGCTTATTAGTATGAATAAAACTTATAAGGGACTAGCGCCCGTTTAAGAATACGTAGTATAGCCCCGTACTTTATCTTAGTAGCCTATACTTTTGTAACTTTTCTACGCGCTTACTACTAGATTTCGGGCTACTTCCTTATTAAACTTACTATATCTATAAACACTCTAAACATTCTATATATATACTATGTACCTATAATATTAAGTTCGATCTTATTTACGATTATAGATCCCTCCGGAGTTAATATAGTAGAACATACCAAGGACGTAATAGATACTATAATTAGAGAAGGGACTACGAATAAAGAGATTCGGTTAGCTATATTAAGGCTATATACCCGTTAATAAGCTATAGAGACCGAACTCTAATACGCGCGTATCGCTCTATAAGAGTTAGACGCGCGTATAGTAGCTATATAGGTAGCTATATAGATAGTAGCGGAGACTACCCGGAATAATCTAGTAGCCTCTACTATAGGAGATACGGCCGGGAACATAGAGAACCCTTTAGTTAACGACCTTCTTTAGGCGTTACGGGTAGCTATTACTAATCTATTAGTAGCCTTAGCCTAAGAAGTGTCGGGACCTAAGGAATAGAAGCTACCCTCCTAGGATAGACTTCCCTCTTCCTTCTACGACTACCTACTATGTCTAAAGAGCTCGTATAGAGTACGTTCCGCTATAAAACTAACTCTTTCTACTAACTATTACTAGGAAACTATCTACGATACCCTACCTACCCGCTAACGAGTACGTATACGATACTTCTAGTAGGAGATTAGCGCTAATAGATCTAAGCTTCCTAACGCTTTCTTTATAGAGCTTAATAGAGTCTTTAGGGATAGTAATAAGTCTATAAAAGCCCTAGAGTAGCTTTCGAACTTACGGTATAAGCTAGGTTAACTATAGTACGGTTACTAGCTAAGATTCGACGGACTCCTTCTTACTATACGCGGAGAGGACTAGGATCCTAAAGTTAAGATTTCCTACTTAAAAAAATCTTTTTACACCCCGTAAAGACGTATATAGCGTCTATAAGTAAGATTACGGAGTACTACGTATTCGTAGCGGAAGTCGAGCGTATTATAACTTATATAGAAGATATAGACTAGTGTAAAGTATTAAGTAAGAAGTAGAAGGAGAAGAATAAGAATACCGATACCTACCTAGCGGTACCTATATATTTATACGTACTACCTATACTAAGGGTCGATACTAACGGAGATATTGTAGCTTTATCGAGAACAAACGATAGAGGCCGTAGTAGAAACCGTAGGGGCCTTAATAATAATAGAGGGAAGTAGAAACTAAGAGCTAAATAGGTCGACGAGAAAGAAAGAGAGTAATACCGCTTAGAGAAGCTCTACTTCTAGTACGGAGCGTTAGGATACTACCTTATAGCCTACCTATACGCCGTACTATAATAGCCTACTAAGATTTATAAGTCTACTATCGAACATATCTTAGAGAGCAACGATAAAGGTTTAGGGTCTAACGAGGGAAAAGAATAGCTCCTACTCGAAATCCTAAGCCGGGAGATATAGCCTAGGTATAAGGTTAGAGGAAATTCTAATATAGAATAGATAGAAACCCGTAGTCCTCTAAGACTACTTTACGGCATTAGCTTTAATTAACGAAGGATAACTATACTACGTAGTAATTAACGAAGACCTAGCGGAAGGTCTCGGAGTTACTTAGGTTAACTACGAATAGCGTAAGGTTAAGGGATATACCTTAACTATAAGAAGATCGACGGTATAAGGTATAGTCGGCTTTTATATAGAAATAAGCGGGTTTATATAGGCCGTCTATACTTATATAATTCCCGGGCTTAATTTCCCCTTAATCCTTAGGAATCTATAGAAGGCCTATAACGCGATTCGGACTATACTAGAAAAACGTCGGTTCTATTATAGTTCCGTAAGGAAGTAGATCTAGAAGGGCGTTAACTACGCCGAGGTAGAAGATAAGGACTTTATTAGCGTAGTACGTACTCCTTTACTATTATATAGGAGGTCGAGTATACCTTGAAGGTATAAGGACAATAGAGTCTATAGCAATGTAAAGAACGCCTAATATCTACTAGATAAAAGGTAAACCTAATTCTTATAGAAATTAATATACAAGCGTAAGCCCTTCGCCTTATATTCGGCTAGCTTACGCTAAGCATTAGTTATCTCTATTGTTACGAGACAATAAGACAATAGCATACTAGACCCGGATTACTACCTTAGTAGTAATCCTTATAGCAATCCTTAGCGGTACTATTATAATTGCCTCCTCTCCTTATAACCGTCGTCCTCGGCGCGCTTATAGGAGAATTAGTAGGCTTATTCGCGATTACTTCGTAATTACTTTATGTATTATGCGCCTCCTATACGTATATACTATATCCGGTAACTTAATCGTTACTCCGGTAGTAGGGTGTATATAAATATGCCCTCTACTATAGATATTGCTTCTACGATATCTGCTTCTTTCGATGCATTCTTAACTTATTAACAATAACATTTACAAACATAGTAGATCGAGGGTGTCTAGGCGACGGTAGGTTTCTTAGACTTATTTACCCTCTATTTTTCGGCGCTAACTTTCTTAGACACTACTACCTTCGTACTACGTTCGCTCGTATACCGCGTTATACGTAGTGCCTCGTAAATATATCTCGACTATCCTTAGCTAAACGTAAGCTACTATCTTAGCTAGATAATACTACTCCGCCGCTATAAGCTTTTCGTACGATTTCCGTCCCTTTACCTAAGAATGCTATATAGTCTAATCGCGCGAGTAGCGTAGCTACTACGGCTACTAAGTAGGGTTCGCTTCTTCTAGTTTAGAAAAAGAGCGTTAATAAGAGCCTTCGGATCGCGGACATACTAACGACCGACTCGACTAGTAAGTACCCTAATATAGTAGCGTCTACCTTTACTAATTAGATCTTAGCATTCCGCCGACCTATAAAGGAACCTTTAGAGGAGCCTTTATACGATAACTTCGACATCGGTATAGCTCTATCGAAGAAAAGTAAGCGCCCTTTAGAGCCTCTAAAGAAGGACCTTCCGCGTAAGAGCTCTCGACTTAAATTACGTAACCTATACTAATTACTCTAGTAGAATCTAACGACCTTACGCTACGTACGCGTATAACCTTCGGTACTCGTTTGTCCCCGAACGTACTAACTCCTTAGAAATCTTCTAGTATTAAGAAATCCGATTTAAAGTGTAGCCGCACTACGGCTAGATTTAAAGACGGCGACGAGACTATAGCCGTAGCTACGAAGAAGCCTCGTATATTGTCGCGTCTATAGTTAAAGACTACTACCAAGGAAGACTCTACTCCTTAGACTCTAAAAACCCTACGCTCGAAGAAGTCTCGTAAAAAGAAGACTATAGCTACGGAGGTTTCTCCTATTATTAAAGATAATAAAGACGATAAGGTTATCGAGCCTACGACTATAATATCTCTAAGTAAGGCGTATAAAGGTCCTCCTCCGCCGGCTTACTTAAAGGTACCTTATAGTACTCGTACACCTCGTCCTTCCTAGCGCTACGCTAGCTATATTAGTAAAGGCAACCGCGGTAATTACTCCGCTACGGTGAACTATAATTGTTCGTATAACTTGGTATATATCCGCTACGAAGGATATAAGTAAGTACTTCGGCATCCCTTTAGCTTATATTCGCTAACTACTAGTAGAGCTATAAAGTAGACTTATAAGGAGCTTCCGTTTAGCTACTACATCTCTTAGGATACTACTAAAGCTACGCTACTACGACTCCGTCGTATAGATAACGACGCTCCTATTACCGACGTAGATGCCGCCTATAAGGATACTATAGAGAAGATCGCTATCTTCTAGTAATTCCTTTACGACGCTTAGCTTTTTAAGGCGACGTAGAAGAAGACTACGCCTCGTCCTATCGAGCTCGTCGGTAAGGGCCTATAAAAGGTCTCCGATATCGTAGATTCTCTACGGATTTTAGTGGAGATAGTTATTCTCGTAAGCCCTTTATACTCTCTCCGTCCTATATTTATTAACTAATTTCGTAGCTCGTCTTAATACTTCTAGAGGAGCGCTAGGACTACTCCGGCATCCTTACCGCGCTCGGTAGTAGCGGTAGGCTATATAGTTAGACTCTACGCTTCCTATACTATAAGAATAATAGTAATAGCGGGACGTTTAATAACGTAGGAGGAAAGGCACCTACTATTAAGGTAGAGCCTACTACTACTACGGAGGGAGATAAAGATCTATAATATACGGAATAGACTTTTGTTTTACGAAGAGGGTAAGTATCGTTATAGAGTAGCGCCTTCGAAAGTCTATATAGTTACAATATATAGATAGGTTAATAACCTTTTAAGCACGCATACTTTTTATTCTTATATAATGTCTTCGGCTACCGTTCGCGCCTCTTACGCTTAGGCTTCGCCTTAAATATATCTAAAGCCTTATAGTCCCTAATATTATTATAGGGCTTAAATGTAGTATACTCCTCTAGCTACTCCTTCTAATTAACGAGATATATTATCTGTCCTTTAACCTTCTTAGCCTAGAGGATCTCTTTAACTTCCTACTCTCCTACTTTATCCGTAACTAGTATTATTGCAACCTCTTCGGGGTTCTTGCGCCTAGTCTATAGCTCTAGAAGGGAGACATAGAATACGTTATATATTCGTGTCGTGTTTAGTAGTACTAGACGATATAACTACGTACCGACGACGTCGATAACGCGGAACGGCCTAACGAACTTTAGACCTATCTTCTTCTTTGGAAGGTCTATCTTTAAGTTCTTAGTAGAGAGGAGCATAAGATTACCGACGACATAGCTTCTCGCTTTACGTCCCTTATCGTAGTGCTTCTTCTATATTACTACTATACGCTCCCAACGCTCCGTTAACTATTCGTATTACTCTCGTAACTACTTCGCTATATCTATAGCTACCGGCGCCCTTCCCTTAAGAGTCTCGTCCCGAGACGATAAAGTTGTAATAAGGTCTAGGTTCTATCTATATAGCGTATAGAATAGACTCTACCTTAGAGTCCCTTATAGACTATTGTTATAGGCAAACTCTACCTAATATAACACCTTAACCAACTTAGTTTAATCCTCGCCGATATATATACGAAGGTACTACTTAAGGGTCTAATTTGCCTTCTTAGTCCAACTATCTATTTAAGGGTAGAACGCTATTAACACCTTTCTCTTAATCTTTGCCTTAAAGTAGAAGTTAGACTAATACTAGCTTATAAAGACAGATCCTCTATTACTTACAATACTTCTAGGAACGCTAAAGAAGCGAATTACTTCTCGTTCTAGGATGCCTATAAGTTTATTACTTATATACTACTTAGTTATAGGGACGAGCCTTACTATCTTAGTGTATCGATCTACGATTATAAGCATAGTAGTAAACACAGAACCGTTTAGCTTACTCGGAGGTAGGTCGGCAATAAAATCTATAGAGATATCTTACTAAGCTCTCTCTAGTAATAGAAGCGAAGATAACGCGCCGTATAGCCGATAGTATCGCGCTTTATTTATAAGACATCTACTGCACCTAGTAATGTATTCTACGACGTCTATTATAAGACGTAGCTAGAAGTACTTACGTTTAATTAATTCGATAGTCTTCTCCTTACTAAAATAACCGGCCAAGGGATTATTATAATACATACGTATAATCTACGCTCGTAATACGTAATCTTTTAGGATGTACATAGCGTTACTATTATATGATATCCTATCTCTATAGGTATACTCGTAGCCTAATTCGGCACGGTAAACACCCTATACATCTACTTTCGTAAGTAGTTCGTAAGCCTCTTAGTCGACCTTCGTAATCGATTTTATATAGTTGTAGAGTAGGCTTAGGACATATATATATAGACCGTCGTCTTTCGTGATAGTACGTATAACACTCCGAGGTAAAGATATAGCGTACGATCTATCTAATAGCGCTACCGGCGTCTTGGATACGATTCTCTTAGACTCGATTAATTAGAAGGTCGTATTAATCCTTCTAATCGAGAGGCTATTAGCCTAGGTAAGCGTTGCTATGCCCTCTAACTAAGCTCGTAGCTTGTTCTAGAGACTCGGAAATAGTATGTTTAAATAATCTATTGTCTCTTTCGTAGTTAGTTCGTAGTCGCTTCGGCATAAGGGCGTATCGGCTAGATTAAGTTTTCTAGTATAATATATAATTATAAAGTTATAAGGCGCGAGCGTAACAGCCTAACGCGCCTACCGACTATTTAATTGCTTTATAGTTATAAAGCTCTTAAGGTTGTTATAATCTACGATTATATCGACCGTATACGTAGTACTATCTAGATATAGATGCTACTATTTAAACGCCGTAACGACTACGAGTAACTCCTTATCGTAAGTCTCGTAATTTATCTCCGTAGGAAGTATCTTCCTTAACTAGAAGGTAATAGGATGCTACTCGTTATCGAAGAGTTAGGATAGGATGCCGGTAATCGTAAAATAAGATATATCGGTCTCTATATATAACCTCTTCGCTAGGTTAAAATACTTTAGAATTAGAGCCTCCTAAAAGGATCTCTTTAATCTCTTAAACGCCTCCTACTAACGGGCTCGCTACTCGATCGGACCTAGCTTCTTACTATTCTTAGCTCCTCTCGAAAGGTCTATTAAAGGCTTAACGACCTTGGATTAATAGGAGATAAATCTCCGGTAGAAGTTAGTAAAGCTAAGGAATGCTTGAACTTCCTTTAACGTAGTAGGTCTAGGCTATTTAGCAATCGTACTAATCCTACTATTATTAATAGTTACCCTATTAGTAGTTACTACGTATCCTAAGAAGTCTACTAACTTCTTAAAGAAGCTATACTTCTTAAAATAGGCGTATAGCCGAAATTTTCATAGGCGCTTAAGTACTACGTAAATATCGTAAACGTATTACGAATACGTTACGTTATAGACGAGGGTGTCGTCTAAGTACACTATATAGCATATATCGACGAGGTCTTATAGGGCTCGATTAATGTACGTCTAAAACGTTACTAGTGCGTTCGTAAGCCTAAAGGGCATTACCTTATACTAGTAACTCCCGTACCTAGTACGGAAAGTAGTCTTCTACCGATCTTCCTTCTTAATAGCGATGTGATAATACGCCTAGGTAAGATTAATCGTAGTATAGTACTTATAGTTTATTAACTAATCGAGCATCTCGGCGATTAAGGGTAGTAGGTAGCTATTCTTAACGGTAATTTTGTTTAACCTACGGTAATCTATATATAGCCGTAGGATACTATCTTTCTCTAGAACGAATAGGATAGGTGTACCTACCTTACTATCGCTAACTTCAAAATAATCGTTCTTAATGCCCTCTATAAGATACGTACGAAGCTCGCTTTACTCTCGGAGTAATTAATAATACGTCTTTTTTAAGGAAGGCGTTATACCTAGCTTAAGGTTAATCTTATACTCGATTCTATCGTAACGCCTTCGTAACTACTCTAGCGTTAGAAAAAAGATATTAGTATAAGCCTTTAGTTTATCGGGTAGATCTACTACGGTATACTCTATCGGCTTTATAGAGATCGTATATACTAGCGACTCCTTCGTAAATCCTTCGCGAAGACATATAGGTCGATAACTTTAATCTTCCGTAGAATAGGGTACTTACTATAATGCTACGCGTCGCGGCTACGTTACGAAAAAATAATTTAGAATTCGTAGAATCCGCGAGTAGCTTCTAAGATTTCCAAGATACAAAAGTCGGAAGTAAGTAGAAAGCGAGTAGGAACGAGAGTAGAAACCCCGCCTTCTCGACTCGAATCCGACTCGAATCTCTCTAAGTTCTTTTATTTACCTTCGTCTCGTCTTACTTCTTCCTTCTCTCTCTCTATTAAGTTCTTTTATTTACCTTCTTATTGCGTCTTACTTCTCTTCTCTTTCTACCCCGAGTCTACCTACCTTTTAATCTCTTTACTAATATCTTTATAGATACGTACGCCGCCGTCCTTCTCGTACTCGATACGCCGTCCTTCTTATACTCGATACGCCGTTCTTTCGCGCCCTTCTCGCTCTCGATATTATGCTTTTCTTACGCTCGATCCGCCGTCCTTCTCGCTCTTAATATCGCGCCCTTCTTACTCTCGATATCGTACCCTTCTCGCTCTCGATATAGCGCTCTTCTTACTCTAAAAAAGGTAGGAATATCGGATAACTATACTCTCTCTACCTCTCTTTCTCGGTCGTAAAAGAGAAGGATACGCGCGCTCTCTACCTCTCTTTCTATCTTTCTTTCTACCTCTCTTTCTCGGTCGTAAAAAAGAAGGATATACGCGCTCTCTACCTCTCTTTCTATCTTTCTTTCTACCTCTCTTTCTACCTCTCTTTCTTAGTTATAAAAAAGAAGGATACGTACGCGCTCTACCGCTCTTTCTATCTCTCTTTCTATCTCTCTTTCTTGCTCTCTTTCTCGGTCGTAAAAAAGAAGGATACGCGCGCGCTCTACCTCTCTTTCTTACTCTCTTTCTCGGTCGCGAAAGAGAAGGATACGTACGCTCTACCTCTCTTTCTCGCTCTCTTTCTAGCTCTCTTTCTCGCTCTCTTCCTCGGTCGTTCTCTTAGTCGTAAAAGAGAAGAATACGCGCGCTCTATCTCTCTATCTTACTCTCTTTCTTAGTCGTTTTCTCGGTTCTAAAAGAGAAGGATACGCGCGCTCTATCTCTCTTTCTCGGTCGTTTTCTCGGTCGTTTTCTTAGTTGTTTTCTCGGTTATAAAAGGGAAGGACTCGAACTTGCGACCTTTCGAAAGGAAAGGAAAGAGATAAGAGTAGAGGCTCTTTCGACTTAGCTAGAATAGAATGTCTCTATAGATAAGAATCGATTTTATTATTACTACTTTAATTCTATACTAGAAGAGTATAAAAGCGAGTAGAAAGCGAGTAGAAAGTAAGTAGAAAGCGAGTATTTAGGTAGAGTAAGAGGTACGAGGTCCTAGTAAAGGTACGAGTAGAGTACGAGGTCTTCTTCGATATATATAGGCGTAAAAAGCGCGAGGAGTACGAGAACGCCAAGGTCCTCGCGATCCTTAGGATTTTTTTTCGTAATATACTATTAACGATTATACCTTATAAACTTCTCTAGGGCCGACTAAGGATTATATAAGGTTCTAGCATCTTATATATATAGAAAGTCCCCTATGTTACTTCAGTTACTCCTATAGAGTCTATAAGCCGTACCCGAAGGATATACGCTCTATAGTAGTATCCGAGTTTACCGGTAAAGGTAGAAACTCTTAGTAGTACTACTCTCTTATTAATAGGGATACCCGTCTTTAAAACGAACTCTCTCGAAACGACATTTATATCCGCTATATTATTACCTTATACTCCGCGCTCGCCGTAGGTATTATAACTATACTACGGTAGCGGGGCGTATAGTCTATAACTACTCGATCCTAGAACGGCTCTAGACTTAAGGATTGGATCCCTTCTTTAAGTCCTTCGCTTTTTTCGACTCCTCTTTAGCAGCGTCGACCTATATACCTACCTCGGTAGTCCTTCTAAGCCTAGCTAGTCCTATAGGCGGTACGATACCGTTTATAGTATAATAGAGCCGCGATCTAGTATTCGTATCGTCTATTAGGATCTAGCTCTATCGGATCCTTATCCTAGTTAGCGTAAATTACTATCGGTTCTACGATAGCACTATCTAGGGCATTAATATCGGCTGTTTTAGGGCCAAATAGGGCCTAATCTTTATCTTTATTTTTATAGATGTCCGCGCCTACTAAGAACTATTCGTTCTATTTAAAAGCGGCTTTACTACTAAAGATAGCGTATAGAGCTAGATATATATAGTAATCCCTCTACGGTTATACGTCCTCCTTCGGTATCTCTTCCTCCTTTTCTACCGACGCCTATACGAATCTTCCGGATCTAAAGTAGATAAGGGGGTTAGTAGCGAGGATCTAGTCCTATCTAAGTCCTATATTATAGCTAGTAAAGGAGGCAGCCTAGAAGGTCTAATTTACCCCTTTTTTATCCCCGTTAGAGTCCTTAGCTAGGACCGTAACGTCGTGTCCTTTATAGACCGTTATCTAGTAATTATTAAGGAACTTAATACGCGGTATAGGCGCTCTATTACTAGGGATCTAGAGAGATTACACTTAGTACTACACGATTAGGTTAATCTACGCTCCGTAGTTAACTAATGCCTTTAGCGTATATAGCTTCCCGTTACTACTATAGATCTCGACGTTAATAGTAAGATACCTTTCCTTCCCCCTTAATTTCGGCCCTAGCTTTAGGGAGCTAAGTTATACGGCGATAACTTTAACTAGGGCTACTCTTTTTCGGGGTGTAGTTTACGCCTAACGTAGGGCTTCTATTCCTTAGGTCCTAACACTTCTAAGGCTAAGGCTACTAATAGATCGGTAATAGCTACCTATAATACCTAAAGAAGGTCGTTTACCAAAGGGTTCCCTACGTCCCTAGCTATATATCCTATAGTAGAGCCTACTAAATTATTTCGGGCGGTCTCCGCTACTATCTATATAGCTACTTATATAGCTACTATATACGCCTCTAACTCTTATAGAGCGATACGCGCGTATTAGAGTTTGGTCTCTATAGCTTATTAATAGGTATATAGCTATAATATAGCTAACTAAATCTCTTTATTCGTAGTCCCTTCTCCGATTATAGTATCTATAACGTCCCTAGCGCGTCCCGCTATATTAACTCTAGAGGGATCTATAATCGTAAATAAGATCGAACTTAATATTACGGGTAAGTAGCGTATATATAGGGTGTTTAGATTATTATAGATATAGTAAGTTTAATAAGGAAGTAGCCCGAAATACGGCGGTAAGCGTATAGAAAGGTATAGGCTACTAAGATAAAGTACGGGGCTATACTACGTATCCTTAGACGGGCGCTAGTTACTTATAGGTATAAGAAGGTATAGTATCGAGAGTAAGAAAGGTATAGAGAAGGGCGTAGAGAAAAGTAAAGGTATAGAGAGAAAGAGAAAGAAGAGTAAGAAAAGAGAAGAAGTAAGACACGACTATAAAGTAAATAAAAGAACTTTAAGAAAAAAGAGAAGAGGTAGAATCCAAAACTTAAACCCTAACTCGCGCTCGACTTATACTTAACTCGCCTAACTTACTTACGCCTTGCCTAACTTACTTATACCTTACCTAACTCGCTAAACTTATATTTTGGATTTTCGTAACGAAAGAACCTACCTTTAAAGTAATATAGAAGGAATAATAGTATATAGTACTTCTATCTACTTCCTTATCTCCCGTTATCTACCTTCTCCCTTCTTTTTTTTATATATTCCCGTTCTATAGATCTCTTTCTATATATCTCTAGTATATACTACTACTATCTAACGGGAGTTTAGAGTCTAAGTATACTCCCCCCTTATATTTTAGTAGATAATATAAGACTTCTATACTCGCTTTAGTAGTATAGAGAGATCTATAGAATAGTAGTAGTATACTATAGGATATAAGTTTATAAGAAATATAATATTTAAGGTATACGCTAGTCGTATCCTTAAGTAGGAAACTATATCTTTACGGCTACCTACGACTATAATACCTTTAAATACCTCTACCTATTAGCTAGGGTAGATATAACTCTAAGTCCAAATCTATATCTAAGTCTAAATATAAGTTTAAGTCTAAAATCTAGGTACTAATACCCGGTATATACGAATAGCTATACATATACTACTAGTAAATATTTATATATATTAATACCTACTACTCCTCCTATATCCGCCTACTCTATAGAACCTACTAAGGACCGAACCTCTAGCCTTAATTATATACTCTCTAAACGCGTACGCGCTATAGAGAGCTTTTTAGTATAAAAAGAGAGAGCTTAGGAGTAAAAAAAAGCCTCCTAGATTAAAATTCCTATATAAGGGTAGAGATAGAGGTAGACTATATAACCTAATTACCCTTATAGGTAGATATAGGAAAAACCCTAAGATAGCCGCTACTAGTATTAGCGCTATCTTAATATACTATAGTCGCTAGTAGCTAGGCGAGTAAGGAATACTACTACGTTTAAGCGTAGTCTAGACTACCTTTCGGATTTACTATTACTACTAGTATCTTACTTTTTATCTAGCGGACATCGGACGTTCTTTATATTACTATAGACCCTATTATCTTTATAAGTAAAGAGGAAGATAATTACCGAAAAGTACTAATTTCTTAATACTAAAGCTTTAACTAGCGTAGGATAATTATATATAAAACTAGTAAAACTAATAATAGTCTAGGCTAGAGGACGTTTAAGATAGTATAGCGTAGGTTATATAGTAGTATTTAAGCTTCTTAAAGGTAGCCTAGAGATTAGCAACGTTCTTCTTATTACTAATATTAGAGTTATCTAGCTATAGCTTCTAATCCTTCTCCTCCGAAATAGTAACTATCTAGTTCTAATTAGAGAGCTCTAGTAAGATTATCTATAGTACTATCTATAAGTAGCCTTAGCTAAAGAGATATTAAGATCGGTATACTCTATTCTCTTAGTTAGGATTACAGTAGTAAGAGCCTTAAGAGAATCGATATAGTCTATAGATCGGCTTATTAGTAGAAATAGAACTACTATCGGACTTAAGATTACTATAAGATTTCCTTCCCTAAGAATAGATAGGTTTAAAAAGAGGTCTTTATATTACTAGATAATACCTTATAGCTCTAAGTCTTCTATCGACTTATTCGAAGAAATATATATCTACTACCTAACTACGTACTTATTACAATTAGTATAAGAAGAGGAATAGTAGATAGGATTAGGATCCCTCGAAACTAGATAAGTAACTAAGGAACCTTCTTACCTTTACTATTTATTCTTCCTCTAGTAATTTATTCTCCCTCTAGTAACGAACCTAATTCCAACGATCGGATACTATAAAAGTTCACGTTTAATATAAGGTTAGTAATTTTATAAAAAGGGACCTATATCTTATCTTATCTTATCTTCGTTATTTATAATAAAATCTAAATCTGGATGTTATTATTTGCCTCCCTCCTCCCTCTAGTAAGTAACAAATGCCCACGCCTCCCTCCCACCTATCCGAACCTCGTACTGTGACCGGGAAGTTCTATTTGCCTACCCTATGCCGGTGACATTGCCACGCTACGCTATGCCAGGCTACGCCACGCTACGCAACGCCATGCCAGGCTACGCCACACTACGCTACGCCACGCTACGCCACGCCTCACATGCCCCCCGCCATCTGAATTTGATGAATCGTATTGTTAGCCTCCCTCGTGGCCAGAATAGGATTGCCTGGCCCCATCTTCCCATCGGGGATCGTCATTTGCCCTCCTTTTCTAACAACGCCTTCCCATCTCGGGGAGGGTGAAAGCCAAGCCAAGCCAAATCAAACCAAAACATTCCATTCTTCGCATCAGACAAACATCCCCCAACCTTTCCACTACTCCCTCCTCCTCCTCCCTCCATCCGTCCCATACCCCTCCACCCAATCCTCCCTCAGATCCTCCCCATCCGCCCTCGCGACCATATTGTACCGAAGTCCCTCCCACGTCTGCCGTTCTCCTCCCCCCGCCGCACTTTTCCCTAACAGCTGATGCCAATCGGCCGGATCCTGCATGCCCAAGCCCGCGAACAGGAGCGCGGATTCGATGGCCGCGGTTGCGGCGCGCGAGGTCGAGGCGGACGGGCCGGAGCCGTTCCAGTGCCAGCTTGCGGGGCCGATGGTGGGGTGCAGCCAGACGAGGGTGTGGAGGCGGGAGGCGTGGGAAGAGGAAAAATGGAGGCAGGGGAGGCGGGGTGTTGATAACGAAGAGGTGGCGGTGTGGATGCGCATCCATTCGCGGGAGGAGGTGCGGATCGTTCGGGGGTTGAGGTGGTCTTCTCGGAGGAGAACGTCGAGATCGGCGAGGGTGGGGAGGGTCGTCGCGATGCTGAGGATCACAGTGGTGGATTGCTGTGATCCTTCTGTCTTTGCAGCGGAAAGTCGCTGCTTTGACCCTTCTATCCAGGTCATATGAGCACGCATTTCCGCTTGCCGCTCCCGCATAGCAGGCGGCAAAGCATCGGACACGAGCGCCAAGAAAGTCAGCACTCCATACTCTTCCCTCGCGCGCGCAATGTGAGTCTTCTCCGAGTCGGAGAGGAGGGCGATGAGCGAGTTGTCGGTGGTGGGGCAGAGCGAACGGCGGCGTCGGGCGGCGGCTTCGACGGTCACGTTGGATATCTCCTTGTTAATCGCAATCAGCCGCGCGTCAGATTGGAGGGCGAGATTGGCGAGGATTTCGAGGTAGAGATCGACAGACCTGAGTTCGCGGGAGAGGTGGGCGTGGATATCGTCCAGCAAGTGCTCGAGCTGAGTAGTCCTCGAGGGACGATTGACGGCCTGACGAATCAACTTCTGGCAGAGGAACGCGGCCGCGACCTTGTCGTATTGCCGTTGTATCCACCCGGAGTGCATCTCCTCCTGCTGGTGCATCTCCTCCTGCTGGTGCATCTCCTCCTGCTGGTGCATCTCCTCCTGCTGGTGCATCTCCTCCTGCTGTTGCGTCGCGCCGCATCGCTCCATCCGCTCCGCCCACATCTTTATGTCCTGAATCTCCTTCGCCCACGACTCCCTCTTCTCCTGGCGATGCACCACACGACCATTCAATCCCCGGCCAAAGAACTGCAGCAAGGAAAGCTGATGCTGCGGGGTGCCCGGTTCCGGCTCATCTTCGCCATTGGCCGATCTCGACCAATGCGATGTTCCCAGGGGAGGCTGAGCGAGCCACTTGACCCATCTCGAGGGCAGGTGAAAGGCGATTTTGCGCATGGCGCGGCTGTCGCTAGGTCGGACGAAGGCGAGCTCGGGATGATCGAAGGAGATGGTGGCTGTGTGCTGCTGCGGCCAAGGGCACAGGTTCAGCCTTCCGGCCACGAGCGCCAGACCGATGATGGCGACGAGAAAGGCGACTCCAGCCGTGATGGCGAGCAGTGTCCCACCCGGCGACTTCCACCACGATCTTCTCTTTCTCTTTCGCTCGGGACGAGGACGGCGGAGCGGCATGTCGGCGTAGGCCGCGTTGTCTCGCTTGAGGTAGGTCAACTCGATGAGGGCGGCGCGGGCGGATTGCACATGGTCGGATGCAATGGATGACGCGCTGGAGGTGGATGAGTGGTCGGACCACGAGTCGTCGTCGTCGTCGTCGTCGTCGGTGATGGATTCCCATGATGATGATGGTGATGGTGGTGATGATGATGATGATGATGACGTGGGCGAAGAAGCGACGGCGGACATGGCCATTGGCGGGTCGGTGAGATGTTGCCGATTGGCAGAGTGAAGAAGAAGGGAGGAAGATGATTGAAGATTGATGATGATGATGAAGATGATACTGCGGCGACTCGACAAGGAGAAGATGTCTGCCACCAGTCGTCGTGATCGTGATCGTGTTCAGTCGTGTGCGTGTTGGGTGGTGGGTTTAGACGCGACGACTTGGTCGATGTGTTTGGTTGGTCGCGTCGACACTTGACATTGGAGCGAGACGGGAGGATGGGATGCATCATGTCATGCATGTTATGTCATGCAATGGGAATAGGAATAGGAATAGGAATAGGTTCAATAGGAATGATAGGAATGATAGGAATGGGAATGTGCAGGAATAGGAATAGGAATAGGAATGAGAAGGAATGGGAATGTCCAGCAATGGAATGGGAATGTTCCTCGGGAGTCAGTCACACATCAGGTCAAGACAGACCTCGGCCCTCGAATAAGCCTCAAACTAACTTCGTATCTGATGATCCTCGTGTGAAATAAACCACCTCTCGTCATCCTCCATAACCATCTCACCATCCTCGCCGACTCGACTTCAAACTCATCAGCATCTTCAACAAACTCATCAGCATCTTCAACAAACTCATCAGCATCTTCAACAGACTCGATCAGCATCATCTCCAACAAACTCGATCAGCATCTCCAACAACCTCGATCAGCATCTCCAACTCCCTAGTATCTCCACCACTCCTCCACCTTACCTCCTCCTCCTCCTTTCCTCCACCTCCACCTGCCCTCGCTATCCTCAACCCAATCAGACCACCCAAAAATTCGGATCCTCCACCAAACAAGTCGACATCGCCCCCGCCGGATCCGAACAAACGCCCCAATGATGCCGGCTCTCCGTCCACGTCTCCGTCCTCGTCTCCAGCACCTCTGCCCTCCCTCCCTCCTCACCCCCACCCTGGGTCACGACGAATGTCACCGTCTTCGTTACGACGGCCGGCGGTCCTCCAGGCCGCGGGAGGCGGCGTGCGGTCGAGGAGGAGGACGACGACCACCACCACCACCACCACCCCCACCACCACGAGGTGCCGGCGGCGAGGCGCGGGATCAGGAGCGCGAGGAGGATAATGAGCAGGCCGACGGCGATGGCGAAGACTGTTTTGGTCAAGGAGGAGTGGTTAGTGGGTGGTTGTGGGTTCCTTCGGGGAAGAGGAGGGGGCCAAGAGGGAGGACTAACGTTCATAGGTACGCAATGGAACCCACCCCCTGCTCTTCCTCTTCTTCCTCTTCTTCCTCTTCGGCACGGCTCCGGCGGTGGACTCCTCTCTCCGCACGGCATGATCATCCACAATATCATCATCATCCGACATGGTCGTGCTCAATCGGCGGGCGTCGACGCGGCTGCGGGTGTTGCAGGCGACGGACATGGCTTGACCGCCAGGCATTCGGGTCGGCGAGGAGCTTTGTGGTTCAGGGGTTCGATGATGGATGATGGATGGATGAGTGAGGGAGAAGAATTGGGGATGGGACGGGTGCAAACGCTTGCCTGCGGGCGACCGAGAAGAAAGGACGGAGCTTTCCCAATCGATGGGGTTTTCGATCCAGAATTCCCGACGGCTGCTTCCCTTTGACGGAATGAAGACGGCACAAAGGTTACGGTATCCTGCTGCTGCTGCTGCTGCTGCTGCTGCTGCTTGCTCGACGCGAGACCAAAAAAAAAAAGCACGGCGTCCGAGTGCATAGTATCTAATCCCTCAAACTGACCCAACGGTACGCAAGACATTGATACTTCTCGCCCCGACTCGATGTGCGTCCATAACCAGAGAGCTACCAGGTATGTACACTCAGGCTGCAGCGGGGTCCGCGAAAAGCATTCGCCAATCTATAGAGAGAGGGAGCACAGCTCTGATTTTTTTGGGTCCGTCTGGGCGATGCATCGTGGGGGCGGGGGTTTCCGTGCAGCAGTGCCACCGAGCTCGTGATGGCAACAGCAGGCCGGTATGAGCTTGGACGGGTAACATCCGAGTACGAGGGACAGCATAAACCGATCCGATAGAGAGAATGCGCTACGGTTAGACGCATACTGCTTATTTCTGGAATGACCTCTACAACGAATACTCCTCGGACATAAGGGCTACAAAAGATTTATGCGACCCGGGCCGCGAATCATTTATGCGCACTCGGCTAGAAAAGATTTATGCATTCCGGGCCGCGAATAATTTATGCGCGTTGGGCTGGAAAAGATTTATGCGCCCTGGGCTGCAAAGGATTTATGCAGCCCGGGCCGGGAAAGATTTATGCAGCCCGGGCTGGAAAAGATTTATGCGACCCGAGGGGGCTGGTTTATGAGATAGGATATGGCAGCATCGACGACAACCTCCGCCTCCGCCTAAACCACCGAACCCGACTCGACCTCCCGGCCTCCCCGAATCTTTGCGAAATGGAACGCTGCAGATTCTAACCGCTCCACGAGCAAATCTTCCGCCGACAACTTTGCCTCGCCTCTGCTCTGCTCTGCCCGATCAGAAACCGACGCAGCGCAAACCGACCTTTATCGCGAAGCCGGGCCTTCGCACACGACGGGCGACATAGTCTCCCTCGATCGCGAGCAACACGTCAAAACACCCCGGCGACTATCGATCTCCTTTGGTCCACGGCAGCAAGAAGTGAACGGCGAGCACGGAAGAGATCCTCGACGTAACGCAGTCGGGCCCGCAGCGCAGCGGGGCGCAAGAGCAAGCAGTCGGTGGCCGTCCATCAAGACCCGGTAGGTTAGGTGCACTGGAACATCGGATTCGGCGTTTTCCAGCTTCTACGCGGACGGAGGCACAGCTCCAGCCCGGGTGGGACGATGGAGGGAAAACCGCAGTTCGAGGCTCTGCGCACGTGCGCCTCTCCGTTCGGTTCTGCTCGCGCCTGCGCATTTGTTTGGTACATTTGGTGAAGGAAGATGATGCGGTGTCGGGCGGGGCACACGTTCAGCACAGGGTTGGACGATGGCGGAGGGAAAGAAAGGGCAACCCAATCGCGGCGTTGGTCTCGTCGATATCATCTAGGCTATCTCATCTCATCTCACAGCTCAGCAGTCGGAGTTCTCAAGTCCTCCTCGTGTCGTCCGGTCATCCGGCTTGGACTCTTCCAGCCGTCGTTATCGTGCTCTCTCCGCCCGCCTGCACTAAGCGATCGTCCACCTCGCCCCGCAAATCCCCCTCCTCTCCTCCCATCCCCGCCAGAGCGCCTCCACCTGCCTCTAGATAGACGTGAGGGCGAGCTGAGTGGTTCTCCATGAGTTCTGCCAAGGTCGTATTGGAAGGGCAGGGGAGGCCGGCGGATCGCAGGGACCGACATGTCGGCGGGCATGATGAGGAGATGGCGCCGCGGTGGACTGGAGAATGTGTGGGAGATTCGTATTGCTGCTGCCAGTATTCATTAGTATTGCTGCTGCCACCAGGGACTGTAGCGATGAGGGAATGGAGTCCTGTCCTGTCCAATCCTGTCCTGTCCAATCCTGTCCACCATCGGATCCCATTCAACATGCCTCCCACGTTCGCGACTCCTACCAGAAGATGGCAAGCTGGCAAGCATCCATGTCAAGTCAAGCCAAGGTAGCTAATAAGTACGCCGAATTCAACTTCAAGAGCCCGTTGTATTGGTACGAGGTGCCAGCGAAGAACGGCAAGATGGACACGGCGAACTACAAGAAGCTGATCTTGCACGATATCATCAAGAAGCAGTGGATTGACAACGGCCACGAGTTCATCCTTTAAGAAGACCGGGACTCTCTGCACACACGTCAAAAGCCTCACAAGCGTATAAAAAGGAGCTTGGTATCCGGTGCAATTTCACACCTGGCTGTTCACCAGATCTGACGGCAATTGAGACGATTGCTGGCATGTTCAAGAAGGAGTTGAAGGAGCAATTGAGGACAACGAAGGACGAGTGTATGGATGCAGCGGAGTTTGCCTGGGCTCAGACCTCACAGGATAAGATCAACAACGTGACCATGAAGATGGAGACTAGATACAACAACTGCACTAAGGCAGATGGCCAAATGACATGCTTTGGAATCTATACAACGAGTTGAGAGGTGGTGATCTTGGTCCGAGCGTTCCGCTTTTTGTTGAAGTCCGGAGACAAGGTAAGCAAACATCGACTCTCACCCTTCCTCCCTTGCCTCCGACGACGACGTCTTCGACCCGTCCTCCTCTTCCTCCTTCTCCTCCTCTTCCTCCTTCTCCTCCTTCTCCTCCTCCTCCTCCTCCTCCTCCACTGCCGACTTCAGCACCATGCCTCAAGCCGCATCTCCGCCCTCCGCCGCCACCGTCCTCACTACCACACCTCTGCCCTCCGCCGCCGACCTCGACCGCCAACGCCCCATCATCTCACGCTACCGGCACCTCTCCGATCTCTCCTACCTCATCCGCGCCCAGCGCCACGACACCAAGTCCCTACTCGCCCAGCTCTCCCGGCGCAAAGCGACGCTCCTCTCCACCCGCCGCCTGCGCCCGGAGCACATCTCCGACGCGGATCTGGCGCGACTCTCGAGCGTCTTGGATTTCGACGCCGTCACGCGCTCGCTCGAAGGTCAGGATCGAAGGCTGGAGGCGGAATTGGGGAGGCTGCACCATGAGATGGAGAAGTATACGCTGGACGAGACCACGGGATACGCGCGGTGGCGTTATGAGCTGGGAGAGGGGGTGGTGATGGTGCGGCGAGGTGGTCTGGGGCATTGGGCTGCATTCTGGTCCTCCTTTCTATCATGTTCGGGATCTGTCGGGGTTAGATTATGCTGCATCGGGAGAGGAGAGGTTGAAGACGTCCGATCCGCGGAGTCTGGGCGGCGAGCATCGTCATGCCTTCACCGACAGCTGGTGGACATCTCATTCGGAACTCCACACGCTGGGCGCTATCCGACATGGAGAATCATCACCACCGGTCCGCGAAGATCATCCCCATCGGATGTCTATGCCTGGAGCGATACATGAAGAAGTTGCGGTGGATGGACGGAACGGAGACCTTTGTGAGGACGCTATGGCACAATCAAAGGGTCATGCTTTGGAAGGTCATACTGTGCGAGACACTGCACACGCGCACGTCGCTTCCATTCCAACCCTCCCTCAACACTCTTGCCGATAGACCCAGCATACTGGCGCTCCCAACTTCACTCCGCGCCCAAGCGGCCGTGCCGACATGCAGGGTGCCGGAAGGTCGGTGGGCGACCTGGCAATGCAAACACGGAACGGTGAGTCTCTCTCTCTCTTCCGTCTTGTTCTCTCATCTCCTTCTCTTACTTACTGTCTCCGTCCCCATCTCCTCCATCTCTCTCTACATCATCTCGTCTGTTCTCACGACGACACGGGCGGTTCGGACTTCCTGATTCCACCTCGGACGACATCCTACAACAACTCCGCATTCCCTGGCGTTCGTTGCAGGTATGTGCCTTTACCTGCCGTCCACCCTCCCAACCTCTCCCTCCCTCCTTTCCTGTCGTCTGTTCTAATACCAACCTTTGTCGCTGCAGTTCAAAACCAACTCAACAACCTACGGCTTTTATCCCGCGATACCGACTCGACAACGATCAACGACAACATCCACCCCCCCAAGACACTCGTCACTCCCGCTCTCGCACGATTTCATCGTCATTTCTCCGGCGTTGTAGGTTCCTTTCTTCGCCGCTCTCTTCCCGACGCCCTTCTCCGAATACTAACCTCTCCCCCCTTTGACAGGACAACCTTGCACAAACCGACCACTCTCCCACAAAACCGACTCCTCCCCACACAACCGCCCCAAAACGTCCCCAACCATGCCCCCGAAATCCGAGCCCAAAATCGTCGCCGCCTTCCGCACGGCCGAAGTCGCCCAAAACGCCGCCTCGCGCGCCTCCGTCGAAGCCCTGCACGCCCGCGGTCTGGCGATCAAAGCCGGCGAAGACGCGCACGACGCGCTCGTCGAGGCGCAGGAGGCGCGGACGCTGGCGGGGTGGGCGATTGTGGCGGGGGTGGTGGGTCTGGGCGCGGTGGTGGCAGCTGGGGTGTGGGCAGGGTGGTGTTTTTATTGAGGGTGCGTGGTGGTAGTGGTGATGGTGGTGGTGGTGGTGGTGGGGTTTGGCGGGCAGGTAGTAGGGTGGACGAACGGGTGGAAAGACAAGACTGTGGGGAATGGAACACCTGCGTCTGGTCGGCGAGCGGGACGTGAATGAATGACAGATGGATGGGGGATACGTCCCGTTGGAAGTCGGTCGTCGGCCAGGGGCGAGACCGAGCTGATGTTGCAATATGAGAGCGCAAGAAGAAGAAGAGGCAGAGACTCCGCGCGCAGACAACCCTCAACAATCTACTCCTGTTGAATGGCCCGGTCTTGTACGTCGAGGGCTGAAGTCTCAGCAGCGCAAGTCCGCCGTGCCGTAGATGGAGCAAAAGAGTCTTACATATCGGCATCCATTGATCTATCCAACCATCCTCGATCCATCCAATCATCCTCAATCCATCCTCAATCCATCACTCCGGTCAATCTACCCTCGACTTCCGGATGAATGCTCCGAAATCCCACGGATTGATTGATTGATCGATCGATGCCACGATGAGTCCCCCGATGGAGAGATCAGCTGTTGAACAGCCGAATCTCGCGGTGAATTGAGCTCCAACGTCCGTTCCCGAATCGTACAAGCCGACGACAATTCTTGTCTCTCCCTTCCCCGGGCTAATAAGATGCCCCTTCAACTCAACGCAGCCTGCGACCCTCTCACATCGCTCTTCTCCCACCCCAGAACCTCCCTCGCATACGCCTCGACGAAGAGGTTCACCCCCTCACCACCTTCCTTCAAACTCAACCGTCCCACAATCCGCATCATCCTCGCCCTCCACCGCTCCATCTCGACGTCCACCCCGCCGCCGGCCTCTTCCCACCCCTCAGCCATTCCGATCCTCAACCCCACGATCGCCCTGACCGCCCCCTCCAGCTCCTCCAACCCCGCGTGCTGGCGCGCAAGATCCAGAGCCGAGATCGGATCACCCGCCGGCGGGGAGGCGAAGATCTGGACGGCGAGGAAGACGCGGTGGCGGGCTAGCACGGCCGCGAGGCGGAGGGCGAGGTCGACGGTTGCTATTGTCGTCGGCGCTGGTGCTGGCGCGGCGGGAGAGGGCGGAGGGAGGATGGCGGAGATCCACACGGCGGCGTTGGGGAGGTATGATGGGGGATACGAGGCGGTAGCGGGGCGGTAGGGGACGAAGAGGAAGGTGAGGAGGAGGGAGAGCCAGGCGAGGAGGAGGAAGAGCCAGGCGAGGAGCTTGATGTGGGCGGAGATGCGGTGCGGCTTGCTGGACTTGTTCTCCACAATGGTCTTTGGGGGAAGAGAGGGCCGCAGGACGGGCGAGAATCCGGACGGCGATCCTCTCGCGGGCAGGTGGGGCTGGCCCGAGATTAAGAAGGGTATAGGTCGCTGCTGCGGTGGCTGTGGTGCGTCGTCTCCTTCAAACGGCGACAGTAAACTCGTCTCCAACGAAGCGGACGAGTGACGACGCTCGGCGATCTGAAGATGGGTTGGCGAGGGTGGTCATGACAGCTTGCGTAGTATCCACTCACTTACCTTGTGTTTGCCGCCTCGTGTCAGAGCGCTGAGAGGAGCAGGGGAGTGCCAATGTCTATCCGAAGTTGACTCTTCGATCTTCTTCTCGGACCAGGTTGCGGTAGGAGAGGAGGAGTCGAGCTGCGGCGAAGATGTGGTTAGTATGGTTGGGTTTGGAGAGGCACGGAGAAGACTCACCTTCCCAGTATTAGCTCCATCATCAAGTTCATCCTCAGGTTCATGATCGAGTTCATCCTCAGGTTCATCATCAAGGTCATCCTCGGGTTCATTATTGAATTCATCATCATCCATTCCATCATCCACCTCTCCCTCCTCCCCTTTACCAAGCCCCTCACCAAGCCCCTCACCCTCCAGCAAACTCTCCAGCTCACGCTCCGCCAATGCAAGACGCGCCTGCATCGCCTCATCCGGCGGCTCATCCGGGGGCAAACCGGCACTCTGCTCCTGGCAAGCCGTGATTTCCTCGGTAATCCGTCTTATCCTCGACGAGACAGAAGCAGCAGCGGCGGTGGGAGTTGTCGGCTCCGACGGGGGATCGGAAGGCGGAGGACCGGGCTGGAGGTTGGCGGCCATGGTAGGTTGTGCGAGGCCGTCCGAGGGACCGAAATTCAGCGGTGGAGATGTACCCGCGTTTACGAGTTCGAGTGAAAGTGAAGAGCGGCTGGAGACGCTGGCGGAGCGATGAACGGCGCTGAAGTCGGCCGCGGTTTCGATCCGGAGCGGAGGTGATTGAGAGATGGACATGAGCCGACGATGGAGGCGTTGCCAGTCTTCGGCGGCAAGGCGAGGAGTAGCTGGTCGAGGAGGGGCTTCGTGTGTGCTGGCGTCGTCTCGGCTCAAAATCCACTCGGCGAGGGTCAGACGTTCGCTTGGTGATGGAGGTAATCCGCGGCCGACGGATTCGGATGATGCGGAATCGATGAGGGAGGGTTCCGCGATGTCGAGTTGGACGGGAGTCTGTGGTGGGTGGTCTGCTGCGTGAGGGGAGGACGAGGTTGCGTCACTCATTTGTTGTTGTCTGGTCGAGTAAGTATCGTCAGCTCAGTCTTATAGCACGCAGCGTAGATATCCGGCAGCGTGCTCATGTCTTGTTGGACCGTAGTCGCGGGTGTTTTTGTGACAAAGTAGTAGTAGTAGTAGTAGTAGTAGTAGTAGTAGTAGTAGTAGTAGTAGCCATGTCCGACGAGACTGCACGACCACCAGCAGTCCATTCAGCAACAATACTGCTGCGAGGAGTGCTCCCGTCGTTGATCTCCGTTCCCGGGAGTCCAGCCCATCGTGTGACGCAGCTATCCGTCGGGGTCGGCGCAGCAACACGACTGCTGTCGGATTGCAGAGAGCGACAGGATTCTTGCCCAAGCGTGGAATCGTCCAGACTCATCGTCCAAGTTCATCGTCCAAGTTCCATCGTCCAAGTTCATCGTCCAAGTTCATCGTCCAAGTTCCATCGTCCAAGTTCATCGTCCAAGTTGATCATCTCCGCAACATCGCCCTGCGAGAACAATCCATCATCACGTTTCCATGGCCGAAGACGACAGCTCCTCGTGGGTCACCTCCACTACCGCAGAAGGAGGCCTCTTTTCCGCAGAAGAAAGGCTTCGTCTCGAGATACATTGGGCCGCCATTGCAGCTCGGGAAAAGCAGAGCGGTCTGGAAGGGCGAATCGATGAGGTTGATCAGAATTGGAGGGTCGGGTCGCTTCAGAACTCCGGCCGAATGGAAGAGGAGGAAGAAGAGGTTGAGCAGGAGATCATGAGTGTCCAGTCGAATAGGGGTGTCAACCATTTCAGGCGCGCCCTCTTCGCCGCCGTCGCCACCATCTGCGCCTTTGTTTTCATCATCTCGATCTGCTCCACCCGCCTCGTAGTCACGGATCAGAAGCGTGACATCTCCACCGAATCATCATCATCATCACGCATCCCGCCGTGTCACATCGCCGCGCTTCCCGCCGCACAGCTCTTTCCCACCGTCGACCTGCGACCGATCATATCCCCGGTTCCCACATCCGACATGCCGCGCATCCGCGGCTTCGCAGCCCTGTGGCAAGGAATCGAGAGGGCCACACGGCAAAGCGCCGAACAGGTGGCCGACTTCAACGATGCGGTCGCATCGTCGTCGCCGTGGATGGGCGCACTGCTCCGCGAGCCCGTGGGCGAGTACCATCGGCTCTACACCGTTCGGATGCTCGGGGTGGTGGCGACATTCTCCCGCCTGGCGGAAGGGCTGGGCGTCGTGGCCGAGGTAGTTCGTGCTCTGCACGAGGATGGGATGCGATTGGCGTATAACGCGGCGGGTGAGGGAGATGCGGAGTCGGTGGAAGAGCTGAGCGATGTTCTCCGACGGTGCGTGGCCAGACTAGACGAGGCGGTGAGGAAGGCGGAGGAGGATGGGGCGGCGTGGCGGCGCGAGGCGGAGCGGGCGTGGGAGGGGAATGCGGCGGTGATGAGGAGGATGGCGGAGGATGAGGTCGAGCGGGATTGCGAGCCGTATGTTGTCGGGTCCAATCACACGTGATGATGACTGATTGAGGTATATCGAATCTATGTATACCTGTCATCTGGAATGGAAGTATGTAGTGTCCTTCTTCTTCTCGTCCTTCTTCCTACCTGCCTTGCTGATGATCTCATCGCTATTCTTCTTCGACGTGCTCATCTTCAATTGACCATTCTTCTTGTATGCTATGCTATGCCATGCTATGCTATGCTGCTCTCCCGCCTAGCAGAGCAGACAACGAACCACCGACACCGACACCGACACCGACAACCGAACGACCTCATCGCCGGTCCCCCTCCAAAACACTCCACCACCGGCACCTCACCTCCACGACCACCGTCGCCAAAACCCTCCAATGTTGACCTGCATACATCACCACCACTATTATCCTGAATCGGACCTGATCAGATGCTGAGTCGGGTGCCGGAGAGGGCGTGTGGAGGGATGCAAGCTACACCGTTGGTCGACCAGCAGGCGGAGGAGGAGAAGATCAGCGAACGCGCCGAGAAGGAGGAGAAGGAGGAGAAGGAGGAGAAGGAAAGCAATGAACACCATGGCCAATCAGGCTGCTCATTTCACATGTGTCGGAGAATAACCAGGATGGCCCTTTCATCTTCGAGATCATACCTCTGTATTGTCAGATCAGGCATTATCCATACGCATGGAGCCGAGAATCAAGACGACTGAGCCAACCCAGATGGTGAGTTCGCCTTCTGCAGGTACATCAACGAGAATACCTCAACACCTTTGCGAGGTGGAAGTTTCGTCTCGGTGTCAAAAGCGATCGTTAGGTGGTGGATGATGTTGATGATGATGCTGATGCTGATGATGCTGATGATGATGATGATGCTGATGATGCTGATGCTGATGATGCTGATGCTGATAATGCTGATGCTGATGATGCTGATGATGATGTTGTTGTAGGTAAGATGAACCGCCAGCCGGTCGGTCAATCGTCCATCAGCACAGGATTCCCAGGTACGCTTGGAGCCGGCCAGCGGCCTGAACTTTTTTCGCGGCCTGAACTTTTTCGCGGCCTGAACTCTTTCGCAGCCCGAACTCTTTCGCAGCCCGAACGTTTTTTCGCAGCCCGAACGTTTTTCGCAGCCCGAACGTTTTTCGCAGCCCGAACGTTTTTCGCAGCCCGAACTTTTTTCGCAGCCCGAACTTTTTTCGCAGCCCGGACCTTTTTCGCAGCCCGGACATTTTTCGCAGCCCGGACATTTTTCACAACCCGCCCATTTTTCGGAGCCCACCCATTTTTCTCAGCCCAAACTTTTTCGCAGCCCACATGTGCTTTTGCTTTGCTCCGAACGTTCGGTTTCGTTCATTCGCTTTGAGGATTCACGAATCCACTTTCGCATCACGTGTTCACGCTCGCGAGTGGCGTCACGGATTCGTGACACAGATCAAGGATTCGCGTCACGCATTTGCGTCACCGACCTGGGAGATTTCCAGCTTTGCTCCGCCCTACGAGAAGGTAAGTAAACGCGCTTTGCAATTGCACACGCCTCCTCACAACTCTACTGACATTATCAACTACTGCCTGGCCGTCCGCCCACCACCCACCACCCACTCCACCGCCTACCTCTCGACCTCCGCCCACCCTCCATCCACCGTCTCCATCATTACCGCCGTCACTCCCCATCAATGAACCCTCCCCAACGCCCTACCGCCCCGGCGCCGTCAACTCCCGCCCCCCGGGCACCTTCAACTCCCGCCGCGTCCAGCCCCGCGACCAACAAGGAAATGGTGGACACGTGGGACCAACTTCTCCGCAAAAAAGACCACCTCGAAAAAAGACTGAAGCGTCAAGAACTCCAAGATAAGCTCAACGGAGATGGCGCATCGTCGCGCCGGTCAAGTGCGGAGTCTACGAGGAGGAGGAAGCAGAAGAAGACGGACGGCCAGAGGGAGGTGGACACCGAGCGCCTCGCAGCATCCGCGCCGCCATGGCCGCGAATCGAGCCATCTCTCAAAACATCTCGGCGGGCGCGGAATGAACCATCTCCAGATTCACCCCGACGGCCGCGGAATGAACCATCTCCAGATTCACCCCGACGGCCGCGGAATGAACCATGTCCAGGTTCACTCGAAGGCGAGGAGTCGGAATGGACTATATGCATCAGCTCGCTCTACGCATGTGGCGCCTGGGCGTACTGGATCCTGTCGTGGCTGTGGGCGGGTACATGGTGGATCATCAGACTGGCGCGGAAGTCTTGGGACCGGTGGCGGCGGAGTTGGGGCATGGCTCGCACCGAATTCGCTCCTCTGGCCGATGATGAGATCGTCGAGGACGACGAGAAGCCCAAGCCATATCGACCTCCTCTTCCTCCTTCTCCTCCTCGGAGAACCCGTCGCCAGGAAAAGAGACCCTCCTCAGACACACCGCAACACCAAGAGCGCGCCCCAGACTCGCCGCCAGCACACCGGGAAGCTTCACTACCTCCACCTCCACCTCCACCTCCTCCACGCCCCGATCGTCACCTCGCACATGCATATCCCGCTCTGCTTTTCGCCGTCCTTGCTCTCCTCGCGTGGTTCTGGCCGCGCACCTCTCCATCCATCCACCAGCCCATCGACGACCTCGTCAACGCCACGCACCTTACATCCTCCGCGCTGGAACTCCTCGTCACGACCGCGAGCTCCAAATCAAAAGCCCACTTGTACGCCTGCGAGCTGATTGAAGCGTCGGCGCAGATCTACCGTGACCCACGCGCGCATCCCGAGTTCAGCAAAGCCTGGGCTCCGGAGATTCAACATGGCGGATGGGGGTGTCCCGAGCCCGACTTTGACTATTCTCGTCCGGCGCCTAACGAGCAGTTGGGGCACCTGGGTGTGCTGCTCGCCGGTGAATTGTGGTATGTCGCTCCCTTCACTTTGATACGAACGGCGAATGCTAAACCCCTGCTGAATTACAGGAACATGACCCTCCTCCTTCGCCGCTCGTCCGCGGCATCCTACGACGCCGCCCGAGGAGCCGCCCATCTCGCCTCCCAGATCAAAGACGAAGTCCGCTCCTCCGACATCTGCCGGCGGACCGGTCCCTGGTCGTCTCTCCTCCCCGCCGTCTCGTACGGCAGTTCAACCTCACCCCTCCTCAACGCTAAAATCGCCCAACTCAACTCCACCATCTCGACCTTTACGACCTCCCACTCCTCTCTTATTGCCAATCTCGAACTCAGCGCCATTACATGTCTACACCGCCTCGGCGCCTGGAAAGCTGCTGCGCGGCGGGGAGGAAAGCAGCCGAGCGAACAACGCGGCGCGCGTCTCCCCAGCGACATCCAAGCGCTATGCTGGGAATTCACCCTTCGGCGGGAAGACGGGCAGGGTAATGCCTTTACCGAGGAGATACTTACGCTATGGCCTGAGAATCGAGACCTGCCGCCGTTCCTGCAGGCGAGGAAGGGGTTCGAAGAGGCACGGGGGTTGCTACTCGCGATCCCGACATCGCATCATCCCGTAGTCCAGTGGCTCTCCTCCTACCCCTCCTCTTTCTGGGACCGTTGGACGACTTGGAGGACGCAGGAATCCCGACGCTGCCGGATCCTCGGCGCGGCGACGGCGAACGGAGCGCAGGGAGACGACGACGCGGCGGAGACCTTGCTGGAGACCTGTCGGCGGATGGAGTCGGCGGCGCTGCAGGCGGGGTCGGTCCAGGTGTTGAGACCCAAGTCGTTCGCCTAGCCGTCTCCTACCAATTAGGGTCGACTTTTAGAGCATCCGATAGCTAGCTAGGGTAGGAGGAAAAGGGCGGGCGATGAATTCAGACCGTTACGAGTACGTGTGCCTACGGTAGTAAGATCTGCCCGAATTGTAGTCCAGCCGCGCAGATCTGCCTTGAATCTTTGGTCAGATCTATCTTAGCCGGATCGTAGTTAGATCTAACCGGAATCTTGGTACAGATGTGCCCACTCACTCTTCCTGCCTCCCTCGGCGGCACTCGCGTCAACTTATCCCGCAACCGTTCAGATTCCTCCTCTCAGCATCCCAGCTTGCGCATTCTCTTTCACCCCGTATATATATATATCTTCGCCCGCTGGAGCGTCGAAAAAACCGGTGCGAGTCCCCTTTATTGGGCCGAAGGGCCTATAATAGTCGACTGGATTTTGGCCCCCACGTGAAATGATTAGCTCACAGCAAAAGTTCAAAAAACGCTGCCACGTGACCTCCTACACGTAATCCTCTACTGAATTTTGCTTTACTCTATTCCGCCCAGTCGAATTGTTTTCTATAGTAATAGTAGTACTATAGAAAAAAAAATTAGGTTAACGACTATAGATAAAAACTCGAGAGAAAAAAAGAGGCTAGGCGGGCTATAGACCCTTCTTACGTCGACGTAGCTTTAGGTACGTACCTCTAGGCATTCTACTACGTTATATAGGTACTACGACTTCCGTTACTACTATACTAGTAAACCCGGCCGTATAGTATTATAGATTGCTATAATATATAGGTAAAATCTCTACCCTACCTATTATACGGAATTCTGCGATACTCTCTAGTTATTTTCTAAGCCTACGCGTCTACCTTAGTAAATAATTATATAATAGATCTATGTCTATAAAATTCTATATTATTAGACGCTATAGTCCTCTACCTATCGAATAGTTCCGTAATACTACTAGTAAGGAGTTTATATCTTATAACGAGTATCGTACGTACTAGTCGGAGTAACGTACCGCTAAGCGTTATCGTACTAATAATAGCTAGCTAGTTACGCGTCTAACTAATAACTCGAGTCTAGATAAGGAGGCTACTATTCTTATAAGACTCGTAGCGGTATACCTATAATTCCTTTCTAAAGCGGTTCTATTACCTTAAAAAAGAATGCTTACTATACTTATAAATCTCTTAGGGAAACAATACTACTATAAGAGCCGAAAGGTAGGCCTCTATAGCCGCGCGACGCTCTACTCTACTAGTCGCTAGCTACTATGTTCCTTAGGAGCGCGATATTCTTCCTCGTCCGCTACCTCTACTACCCCCGCCGCCGCTAGGTCTACTACCGGAGGATAAAGACGCCCGAGCTATAAGAATCGCTACTAAATAGCTAGATACGCTCTATATAGACCTCTACGAGAACGCTTATAACGTACTATGCGTCTATAATAAAGGTACGAATCTATAGAATCCTACGATATTAGAGAAGGATTAGGAAAGAGTAGTAGTATAGATAAAGGATTTAAATACTAAGGAAACCTACCTTTACTCTCGATATAAGGAACGTTAGTGTAATATAAAGGTAGGTAATTCTTTTCTAAGGTACTATAGTTACTTTAGAACGAAATTAACGCCCTCTAGCTCGATTGCGTTAGCATTTACTAGCGTTATAAAACCGCCGACACGCGTCTCTCCCCCGGGGTTACTTATCTTATATCCCCCGAAAACTTAATAGATCTAGGGCATATGCCTACGTAGCTACTAGAGTTGTCTAATATCGAGTAGCTACTTATTACACCGATCTATATTAGTATATATATAGTCCACGTCGATAGTATATAGTAGAGATATAAGGGCCACGTTATAATATTTACTCGTAATGTACCTAATGTAGTTACTAAGTTGCTACGATTGCTAGCTTAGTGTAATACTATTCTTATCCGGCTAGAGCAAGATCTAACCGACCCTAATCGTAGTTAGTTTACCGCGTAGTTCCGTAGGTCCTTTACTATAAATCGCTTCTATATATAGGTTAGTTCTTTTCTAAGCTAGTAAACACACTTTAGAAAGGAATTACTAACATCCGCTTTAGACTTAGCTAGATTACCTAATTTAATACTACCCTAGGTATACTAATATTAGGATAGACTACGCTACACTTCTTTCCCTTCCTAAGGACGGTATAGTCCTCGACAAGATCGCGACGGTTAACGTTAAGGACAACTCTACGCTACTAGAGGGTAAGGATAGTACTAATATTAAGGGTATAATAGAGGGTGCCGCCGTCCCTAATACCCTCCCCGGTAAAATAGAGGCCGTGGATTTCCTTTAGAGTAGGTTAGCTATAGTACTATCTAAAAACACGGACTAAGGAGTCTAACATTCTATAGGTTTAAGGCCTAATCCTAAGCATTTTAGGGCCGCTATAGCGTAGCTACGTCTATAGACTCTACGGTATTCATAGTAGAACCGTAGTTCGTAGTAGGTATATAGGGAGCGTATCTTCTCGCTTATATTCCCTTATCTATTTCCTTAAGGTCTTACCGGTCTACGTCGAATTCTTTTCTAAGCCTAGTAGCCTACTTTAGAAAGAAATTACTAACGGTTGCTATAGACTAGGCCCTCCTACGATTAAGGAAGGTGCCGCTCTTAAAATAGATTTAGCATCTACTTCGATATAATAATAGCCGGTTCGCCCGTTACTAGCGCTTCTACTATGCCGTATTTAATACGTAGATACGTAATATTAGTAGTAGCCGCTATCGCTGGATTATTAATCGTAAGGACGGCTATGCTATAACCCTAGACGAGCTACGAGAATACCTCCGTAGGGATACTCGCTAGGCTTAAGGTCTACTTAACCGCGTTGTCCGTAGATCTACGAACATTAAGGGGATTCGGCTATTCTAGAACAAGAAACGATCGGAGCTAATATTATACGTTTATGTATTAGGTAGGTTAATTCTTTTCTAAGGTGCTATCGCTACTTTAGAAAAGAAGGCTAATCCTAGTCTAGGAAAGCCCGCCTTCTTCTTTACCTTTAGCGCGGCTAATATATAGTAGGATAGTCTATATCGACTACTCCCTAACTACGACTAATAGAAGAATGGGACCGATATAGAACGACTTTATATTAGTCGTAATAACCTCCGTAACAACCTATACGTCGCTACCTAGCATTTCTACGACTAATTCACTTCCTTCTTTAACTAGGTTAGTATTCTTTTCTAAGGTACTATGCCTACTTTAGAAGGGAATTCTTACCTAGGTTATAGGTTCTTAAGCCGAAGTTTAGTATCGTCGATTACTAGTTTCGCTACGAATTCTAAGGTCGTAGTAGTACGTATATCTATAGCTTCGTATAGTGCGATCCCTATATTATACCGGAGGTATATAGCAACATCTAGGACGAGATAGAGCGCGCCGCCTTTACCGCCTTTTAGGATAAGCATATCGTTGCCGTTAATCTTTAGCTAGGTAGGGCTCGCGCCGGCGTAGGCACTCGAGGTATATATAACACTACCGCTAATAAATTAACTAACACCCTTAAGGATCTATCGGACGTCGTTAACCGCGTATAGTAGTACTCGTACGATAGGAGTAAGGTAAGTGCTTCTTTTCTAAACTAAGTTTCCCTACTTAGAAAAGAAGCCTAATGCTATAGCTACGGACTAAGGAGTCTAACATCTCGCTCTCGTAGGGTTACTACTAGTAATAGGTAAGAGGCGCTCTACCTAATGTACTAACTAAGTGCCGGATCTACTTCCCTCGAGCTACGGGCCCTATAACGACTAACCGTAGCCGCAATCCCTACTACCCTCTATTTAATACTACCTCGAACGACTATATAATAAATACCTATTATCCTACGGTCGCGCTAGCCTAGAGAGCGAATAGTAATATCTCGCCCTATATATCTACGAAGGCGGTAATTAACTACGTTAGGAAATACGCGACTAAGAATAAGCCTACGACGTTAACCTACTAGTAGATTACCGGAAGTCTAGCACCGTTTTTAAATAAGAATCGGGTGGGTAATTCTTTTCTAAACTATAAGTCTTACTTTAGAAGGAAACTCCTAACCTATTTGTAGCCCGCACTATCGCTAGTAATTAAGACTATTAATCGCTTAATCGCCGAGAGGGACTAGTTAGCGTAGGAGGTTTCCTACATCCTCTTTAGTCTACTACTCTCGTATAGTAGCCGTAAGGCTATTAGCCTCGACTATCGGTCTAAGGATTAGCTTAGGACATCCGTCGAGCTAGATTAGGCTAGTAAGGAGGTCTAGCGTAGTTAGACTGCCCTCGAGAAATATAAGGCTAGGCCTAACGCCTACGAGGATATAACACTCTTTACGTTCCTTACGAGTTTTAAATATAGGAAGGGCAAAAACCCTTAGCCCCGGCCTAATGCTACTAATCGAATACTCTATTATATACTAAGGTATTCTTTTCTAAAGTGTCTAGGTTACCTTAGAAAAGAACTAACTACATCTTTATAGATACTCTATAGTGCCGACTAGCCCGGAGTACGAGGACTTCTACCGTATAAAGATCGCGCTCTACTATCCTTTTCGTACCTACCCGGTTCTTCCGTATAACGGCTACGTAACGTAGGCTAACGCCTATTGTTACTATTAGTAGGAGGAGCATAGCTACCCCTTTAACTATATAGATAAGGTCCTTAATAATCTAGATAAGGATAAGTTTAAGCCTAGCGAACAACGACCGGAGCGAAATACCGGTAGCATCGAGTTGCTTACTAGATAGACTATTTATCGAAATCTAGCCGTATAACGTAAGGATCCGGACGACCTCGGTAAACGGACTAATAACTAGCTATACGATTGGGACTTCCACGTTAGCACCTACTAGCAATAGTAGCCGTATAAGGACCTACTCGCTAGATAGGAAATCGACATTTATTAATCTAGCTAGTAGGAGAAGGCTAAAGGTGTATATCCGAAGGAGTCGGAGGTACCCTTCTAATTACTAGAGGTAGTAGATATATTGTCTATCGAGCAACGTCTAGTATACGATAGGTTATTAACTACTATAAGGCTAGTATTCGTAGTAGTACTCCTCCGTAGCTACTCTATAATATCGACGGTCGGGCTAGTACTAGGAAGACATTCCTTATCTAAATAGTATCGGCCTATTTATAGGTGCGTATTTCTTTTCTAAAGTGCATCCGCTGCCTTAGAAAAGAACTCTACGGAGTAAACCGGACTAAGGAGTCGGATAGACACTATAGATCGATGTCTAGCTAAAAGGGCTTACTAAGCGCCAAGAACGTCGATATACCTTCGAGTCCTTCCGATAGTCTAGATAGCTTTACTAATTAACACACCCCTTATCTCTCTTTCTAGTAGACGATATAAGACATCCTTATAGCTCGTTTTCTTATTACCGCGTAATGTACGATTACACTTAATTTATCTAGTTTACGATAGACCGGCGAGAAGGAGTATTAAGACGTTTTTCGAGTCCTTTTAGCGAGCGTAATTTTGAGCGATAATAGGCCCTCCTATATAAGAGCTCGATAGACGAGACACTAGCGAGATAGACTAGTATACGGCACGGTCTCAGGCTATTAATTTTATTAGCGAATGCTAGATAGATTAGATAGACGATAGAACGATAGCGTATATAACGATAGTATAGAGATTTTATAGACGACTTAAGACGACTATAACGATCCGCGTAATAACCCTAACTTTAAGGTATCGCTTTATAGACTATCTATAATTAAGAGAACAGGACTATTATCTATATCTCTAGACGACGCTATTATAGCTCGTTCGACGGTATAACACTTAGGGTACTAGGCGATCCGTAGTAGACGACTACTAAGACATCTATTAGACTCGTATTATCCGTTAGTCGACGACCTTCGTTACGCTAATGCCCTAATACTACTAGTGTCGACGAACTACCCGACCGGACTACCTAGAGCGATTAGGCTAATATACCTTAACCTCGAAATCCACCGTACTCGTGAACGTTAGCGTATAAGCTAATAGCTAATCGAATAGAGACACGTATTACGAACGGCGACCTCGCTATATAGCTAGCAGCCTAATCTATAATACTTAAATTAGTAGATAAAGGTAGATGCTAGTCGCACCCCGAGTAAAAGCCTAGCGAGGACACTAAGCCGTCGTCTATCGAGATTAGACGTACTAAGCATTAAGATCCATTTACTAGATAATAGCATAGATAGGACGCCTATACGGTTACGACCGTAATTATTATTATTTAATACGCCGATACGTCTACTAGCACTAACCTTCTTCGAAATTTCGCCGAGAAAAGCGATATATACGCTATCTAACCCGAACTATACTTAGCCGCTCTTACCGACTAAGACGCGATTATCCCTAGTCCTACTAATACCCTCTATACTAAGCCGACCGATTACTATTTAAGATATACACGATCTGTTACTATTAAAGGTTACGCTAAGACTACCCTATAGCCTTTACGAGGGAAGAGTAGAAGACATAGTAGGATTTACGGATCTACGTAATATTAAGGCCTTTAAGGGAGCGCCTAAGGATAACGTAAAGAGATAGTTAAGCCTATTCGATAGATAGTAGAGTATCGCACGCTTATTACTATCGCAATAGCTAAAAGACTTTAATATACTAATAGACGGAGCAGCTACGAACTAGTTAAATAACGAGCTATAGGAGTACGTCGACTTAGACGAAGTTATAGAGGTAATAATCAAGATAGTAAGGACTCTATTTCTAAGAAAATTCAAGCGTTCTACTGTAAGGGGGGAGTATACTTAGACTCCAAACTCCCGTCGGATAGCAGCAGTGTGCACCGGAGGTGTAGTAAAAGAGGGCTGTAGAAGGTAAACATATAAAAAGAAGACGAGGGAAGGTAGATAGGGGGGGGCAACGAGGAGGTAGATTTAAGTGCTGTATGCTATTGTGCCTTCGAAGTGCTAAAAGGTAGCATAATAGAGGATAAAGTCTATCAGCTGCCTAGCGACGAAGGTAGCACTACTAGATACACGTAACTAGTGCGACTTTCCCTACTATAAGCTTCCCCTAGCTAGTGTCTAACCCAGACACTAAACAAGAGACAGACTAGCGACCTGAAGCGCCGCTGCGCACTGCTCAAACTAAAAGAAACAAACTTAACATGTCCTGTGTGCACGCCCTTATGCGTAAAAACCCTCTAGAACTAGCACTAGCATCGTCCTTGTCGTATAGTGCTAATGTAGACCGATCCTATCCTAGGGTTTTGCACCCGCCTCGCATGTCGAATGCATCTAACAAAGAGAAAAGAACAAAAGAAAAACCCATTAAAACCAAAGAACTCCCTTGAAAAATCGCTCCTAAGTCGTTGTCGGTATTATTTCTTTCCCAGACTAAATGCTAAAATAGTCTAGCAAACTACCTCGGCTACTATCCCTAAGTACCCGCCTCCTAGAACCGCACTCGTCCTACAGTCCTATGCTTGCTAGTAAAGGGAACTTCCTAAGGGAGCGAGTCGATAAACTCCTACTAAGTTACGTAGTTATGCTTAACATCCTCCGGATCCTTAACTAGTAGCTCGTCCGCACGAGGGCGCTTCGACTAGAAATTCTTTAGATTAGCCTCCTTTGCTCGGTAGAAGGACTTGTTACCGAAAGTGGTCCTCTTAATAGCCCGCATCCGCTAGTAGTTGCTAGCGAACTAGTAGAGGGCACGCTTACGCTCTATCTAGAGGTACTCCTTTAGCTTCGCTACGCTCTCGAACTAAGTAAGTCGCCTTAGCTCGGAGAGGACGCTAGGATTGTCCCACTTAGCACTACTAACTAGTGCGCTCGAAATAGGGTTACTAGTAGTAAGTCGGACTAAGGCTAGAAAGGCGTAGGGGATAGCTCCGTACTTGTTCCGAAGTCTAGAAGGGGTACGCTCTAGAGCAGTTATATCCCTATGCGCCCTACTAAGCATCTCCTAATTACTAGCTTCTACGCACTCGAGCGAACTGTCCTCTCGGTAGGCAATAAACTAGGGAAGGATAGTGCGGCGCTCGGTCTTCGCTACGTAATCTACTCTATAAGGAAGATAAGGTATAGTAATACGGACATTACTAGCCTTGTAGGGCACGTGCTCCCACTTAAGTCTATGCTTATCTAGGAAGCTCTAAGGGAGGACTATATAGTCGATCTTCTATATAGCACCCTCGGTGCAATCGTAATCGCGCATCCACTTATATTATATATTAAAAACCTTCGTCTTCTGTATGCCCTTAACAAGCACTATGCAGTCGTCCTTCCCCTCGTCGGTAAGAGAGATAGTCCCCTAAACTTGGAAGATCCTACGCAGCTCCTTAATTATCCGAGTAATGTTTAGATCGATGTGCT
>JALRMM010000311.1:0-43877 GCA_026122155.1 Zymoseptoria crescenta | reverse complement strand
TCCGCTATTAGGTTCTATAGACCGCGGGCTCTTAGAGAAGAATTAGAATTATAAGAAGTATAAAGATATCGCAGTATATAGAACGCTAGCTAGTAATCCTACTAGTAATAAAACTAATTCTTGCTATTGTTAAGTTGCACATGCGTGCCTTATAATATACGACTATGCGTTACGTAAGCGGCATTCGCCGCTACGCTCGGCGTCGTATTATCTACGTATTAGCAACGACCTTACCTAAGGTCTAGAGCTAGGCTATGCCTTAGCCTTCCCTAACATAGGGTCTATACCGTAGCTTGCGGCTTAGCACCCTATATCTCTATATTATTGCGGTTACGGCCTAACTTTATCCGCTAGACTTCTAGCTAAAGGGCACGAAGGACTTCTTCCTTCCTTAAGGCTTCCTTTTCGGCTTCGAGCCTCGCAATAGCTTCGGCTACGGACTCTTCCGGCGTTAATATAGGAGCTTTATCGGATCCCTTAGGACCCTCTCCGTATATATAAGGCCCTTACTCTTACTCTACCTCGGGCAACTCGTCCGGGCGTAAGTCCTACGGGGGCTTACTAGTAATACGTCGGGAAGGCATCTTAATAATCTTAATAGGGTTTAATAGATTGCTACCCTCGTAGAGGTAGAAGAATTAGAATTGTAAAGGCGGTAGGGTCTATAGCAATATAAGGAACGCCTAATATCTACTAGATAAAAGGTAAGACTAATTCTTATAGAATTTAATGTACGAGCGTAAGCCCTTCGCCTTATATGCGGTAGGCATACGCTAAGCATTCGTTACCTTCTTAGTTATATAACCGAAGGATAACTTTACTCGACCCGGATTACTACCTTTAGCAGTAATCCTTATAGCAGTCCTTAGCGGTGCTGTTACACCGGCATCTACCTACTAGTCCTTTATGTCCTTATGCCTTACGAGATAGAAGATAGCTTCTTATAGGCGTAGTAACAAATTAAGAAGTGTATAGACGAGCATAGTATTAACGAGCTATCTTATATGCTCTACGACCGTAACTAGTAGATATAGAGGTTATTTAAAGCGGTGTTTCCTAGCGTCCGTTACCGGCTCTATATATAGCATATAAATGCTACTATTAAGAGCAATGCTAATGCGAAGTTTAGCGTTAATATCGTACCTAGAGTCTATAGTAAGAAGCTAACGACTACACGTAAGAAGGTTACGAAGAAGTAGCTTAAAGAATATAAGGCATGCCTTAATACTACTATACTAGACGACTTCGAATTATAGTATAGAGTATATAAGGCTAGCGCGGACGAGCTGCTCGTAGACACCTTTACGGATAAGGAGACGCTATTAATAGTAGATAAGAAGGCGGCGTAGATCTACCTCTATAATATCTACCTTCCGGTATAATAGTAGAACTAAGAGAAGGAGTTCTATATAAAGGCGTAGACGAAGAGCATCTATAGCTACGGCATTATAACAACCTTACCGTATAGAGGTGCATACGCTAGTTTAAAGGCATAGTTAAAGTCTATACGCAAGGATATCTTCGCCTTCTTTAACGCTATAGAGCCCTATTACGAGCACCTCGTTTATCGATATAAGGCGTCTATTACGAAGGCTAAAGGCCTTACCTCTACTTAGTTTATAAGCGTTCCATTCTAGAGTAGGGTAGTAAACGTCGTCTATAAGAACGCATTAAAGCTAACTAACAAGTAGATTATAAAGTAGAAGCAGCATAAGAAGATAGATAAGCTACTACCGTATACGCGTACCTTTAGAGCTAAGACTAGCACGCCTTATTTATACGAACTAGGTCTATATCTTAAAGGATAGTCGGCTAACTAACAACCGCTTACGCTAGACTATACTATCTTCGAGAAGGCGTGGATCCTTCTAGGTAGTCGACTACCTCTAGAGCTTATAGCGATAACGATATATAATCCCCTCGTACGTACTAACAAACGTAAGCTAGTATAGTAGCAATATAGCTTATAAAGCAATAAGCGTAAGATAACCGCACCGGAGCGGCTTACGTAATAAACTAAGGACGACGCTATAGTACTATATAACTACCGGCGTAATAAGGAACCTAGCGATCTATTATTACGACTTCTACTACCGTTAGCCTTATAGCGACTCGGCTATAGATATAGATTAGGCTACAACCCTTAGAAGCGCTAGTGCCGCTACGTAAAGGCTAGTATAAAGTGTATAGAGCACTACTATAGTAATAGACTATATAACAATAAGACGGCCGAACAGACTACACCTTCACGCGGTAGCCGTCGTAAGTACCTTCTTCGGAAGGGAAACTAAGACAGTCTAGAAGAAACCTTCTCGAAAACCTCCTCGAAAACCTCCTCGAAAACCTCCTCGAAAACCTCTCGAATCCGCCGAAATCCTTCTCGAAATCCCCTCGAAATATAAGCTATAATAGAACAACAGCACAATTCGAACGAATAGCCCTCTATACTACGAACGAGAAGAAGAAGAAGAAGAAGCAGTCCACTCTACCCTATACGCGCACCTCCTCGAAATCCGAACCGAACCGCACCTCTTTCCCTCTAGAGATTCGGGTCCTCTACGGATAAGTACACTTTAAAGAGACAGGATTCGGTAGAACCTATAACTCTGCGATTAACCTACGTAGTTATATGCGCTAGAAGGCGGCATACGATTCTATAAAGACATATTAAGGACAAGAGAAGATAGCGAGTTGGATAGCTACTTTTATACGGCATTTTGCATAGCATTTTATACGGCATTTTGCACGACACTCTACTCTACTTTTCGAATTTGCAGCGTGTGTGTACGAAGCGGAAGGATCCGCTGAAAATTCTATAAAAAGCTTGGCGCGAAAATTCAGCAACACTCGTTTAATTTCCTTTGTCTTGCATTTGTTTAAAGTCCTTTAGCATTACCTTAGGCACGGGGTTTCCCCTAAGGTCGAAGAATACCGAAAGAATTTAATTGTAAATAGATCTACTGCCTTGCTTACAAGGCCGTCCTATATAGTCTTAGACTCCGAAAGGACGTAAATGGAACAAACAAACAAACAAACAACAACAATATATAACAATAAGCCGGCGGTAGTACTAAATAAGAACTTAATTACTAACCGTATAGCGGCGATAGTAAGGTCTTAGTTAGCGGTAGGTTTAATAGCACCGCCGTAATATTAATAGCAATATTATTAGTAATATTATTAGTAGTAGTAGCCTTAGCCGCAATATTAGCCGTAATATTATCCGTAGAGCTCTTAAATAATGCTACTACTATCCGGCTAATATAATAATACCTAGAGCTAGCAATATTATCGACCGCTTCCGTAGAGCCCTTACTATTATAGCGGGCTTTACTACTATAGGATCTATTAGCAGTAGCGTTACTAATATTATCCTACCTAGCCTTAGCAATAAGAGCCGCTAGACTACTAGCTATAGCGATCCCTTATACCGCGAGCCTACTAGCGTATAAACTACCTCGATTTCGACCTCCTTAGTTATTAAAACTAAAGGAGTTTCTAGCGCTCTTATTAGCTAGCTTAGAATTACTTAATATACCGGTAATCGACTAATCTTACTATAAGAGTAGTCGATTACGTAAGTAAGAGATCTACGCCGGCGTTCTAAGGACTTTCTAGCCTTACTTTTCCTTCTACTACTACTACTACCTATACTACACTATATATAGATACATAAATTACACGAGCTTGCTTATATAATGCAATACTACACTCTATATACTATTTAATTGCTCTTACCCTATGCGGTTATGTTAATATTGCGATAGAGGGCAAAGCGAGGATCTTAAGGAAATCCAGGGTCCGAGTACGTAACTAGCTAAGGCTATGAATAAGAAAAGCTCAGGCTATGAATAACAGCTGGGCTCCAGACCCCCAGCTCTTGCGAAACTGCTGGGGTTCTCCCCCTCACTCGCGTGGATGACGCATGTTCCGCCAACCGTGTCAACCGTGCTGGGCCAATGGAATGACACGAACTGTGCCGATCCCGGTCGCGGAGAGCGAGTGGAGCTTCCACGACCTTCAGTTTCCGCCGCTTGTGATCCTCCGGGTCGGAGTACAAAGCAATGTGCGTCCCACGCGAGCCGCCCTGCTGTTCGCACGCCTTGCTTCCTCTCTGTGAACGGTGTCTGCGAAGGCGATTGTGGTCGATCAAAGTACACGTCTTGTCGAATGCTTAAATTTGAAGCCAAGCCATGCTGACATCACCAACAGCTCCTCGAACATCGCCAATATGGCGGAAAAGGCGGCCGAACACGCTGAACACCACGATGTCGCCTCTCGGGACGAAGATAGAGCCCATTATGAAGGCATGTCGGTTGGCAAGTACCTGGCCACCCGGATCTCGACTCTCAAGCCGCCGATGGAGAAAGTCGAGAATCCTTTCAAGCTTCTGGGACTATTAAATAGGAAGCAGTGGATGTTCTTCCTTTGCTCGTTCTTCGCATGGACGTGGGATGCCTTTGACTTCTTCACGGTCTCGCTCACTGTGTCGGACTTGGCCGAGACGTTTGGAAAGACCAAGAAGGTAAGACTGAAGAGCAGCAGGCCCGCAGCTACATCCGGAACTATGCGTTGGTGTCTGCCAGCATATCCTGCTCCACATGAACGGTCTAACACGACACGGGGCTGACTCTTCATCCCAGGACATCACCTGGGGTATCACACTCGTCCTCATGTTCCGATCAGTTGGTGCGGTGACTTTTGGTCTCGCGTCCGATCGGTATGGACGGAAGATACCCTTCATCGTGAATAACATCATGTTCATCATCTTAGAGATGGGGACCGGCTTTTGTCAAACCTATGAGCAGTTCCTAGCAGTCCGTGCTCTTTTCGGCATTGCGATGGGAGGATTATACGGCAACGTCGCTGCCATGGCACTCGAGGACTGCCCGTCAAAGGCCAGAGGAATCGTCTCCGGCATGCTCCAGCAGGGCTATGCCTTTGGATACCTCCTCGCAACCGTGTTCGCGCGTGCGTTTGTCAATACTACACCTCACGGATGGAGACCTCTATACTGGTTTGGAGCGGCCGTGCCTGTTCTCATTATCATTTTCCGACTATTCTTAGGCGAGACGGATGCCTACAATGAACGGAAGCGGATTCGTGAAAGCGGCGATAACATTGGCAAAACATTCATTAACGAAGGCAAGGTTGCTTTGAAGAAGCATTGGATGCTGCTGATCTACATGGTCTTGCTCATGGCTGGCTTCAACTTCATGTCCCACGGCTCTCAGGATCTTTACCCGACCATGCTCTCGAACCAGTACAACTTCTCACCCGATAGCGTGACTATTACACAGGTCGTCGCCAATCTGGGAGCCATCACCGGAGGTACAACGATTGGATATCTCAGTCAGACGTTTGGCCGTCGCTTTTCGATCATCGTTGTCTCCATCCTTGGTGGAGCGTTGCTTTACCCATACTCATTCGTCTCGAACGAACGGATCATGGCCGCGGCGTTCTTCGAACAGTTCTGTAAGTGAATCTCATCTACCTCCGGCTGTCTTCGAAAAGTCGATCGAGGTACTAACTCCCCTTGCAGGTGTCCAAGGAGCATGGGGCGTTATCCCAATCCACCTGATGGAACTGAGTCCTGGCAGCTTGCGAGCGTTCGTCGTCGGTACATCATACCAGCTCGGAAACCTTGCATCGTCAGCTTCATCGACGATCGAAGCCACCCTTGGAGAGCAGTTCCCGCTGCCACCAAAGATCGACGCGAAAGGAAAGCACGTAGAACGATTCGAGTACGGGAAGGGTAAGCGATAATCTGTTCCTGCTTCCCGAATCACCAGACTAATCATTCGCAACAGTCATCTGCATCTTCATGGCTTGCGTGTTTGTTTACGTGATCTTGCTCACTTTGCTTGGTCCTGAAAGGCGCGGAAGAAGTCTGGATGCGGCTGATGATGAGGACATGGTCGAGGCGGCTGGCCACGATGCTGTTGATAGAGCGAGGTATGGAAAGGCGACTCATCAAGGATCCGATAGTGACGAGAATAAGGTCTGAGGAGGGCACTATGGTACTCCAGGGAAACACGTAGGGGATGGATGCAGTATTACTATCTACGAAGTCATGAGTAAGCCAACCTCAGGCCACGCAGGCTACATACTTTGAATCTCTACCTCAGTCGTGATTCGTGGTTGAAGTCTTTGTTCATGATGGAGTTAGATGTGACCGCTCCTACCGTATCCTCGCCGGAGGCTCCCTCGAAGCGGTTCCGGGCTAAATCTCCATCCAGAATACAGCTCTCATGCCTGGTACTCGTGGCTGGTACTTTTCTGCCTTGCTATGCATATACCTCGTTACGCCTTGTTGTAGCCAGCAGGTTTGTGCAGAGTGTATGCTGAACACCGCCGCTTCCGGCGTGGATCGAGACCACGAGCAAGCACCAAGCCAAAGCCAAAGACGCGGGGAAACAACAGTCGATCTCAAATCAGCCACAAACCACCTGCCTTCTCTTCTCTACAGTGAGTAGACATCGCCGACATGGTCTACCGTCTGCACACCCCTCAAGGTATCACGGTGGCTGTCATGCCAGGAATGCGATGAGCCATCCGTATACCGCGCGACGCCTGGAGCACGCAACGCCAGACCACTTACACGAAACCACCCGCCGCGTCTTCATCGGCCCACTGCCCGAGGGATGGCTTAAGTCGCATCGCAAGCACTGGTTCAGGCAGTATGTCGGCCGCAGCGGCGAACGAGTACCGACATTCTCCGCTGCTCACCCCATTGGAGCAAATCACGATGGGCCTGTGGCTAATGTCAGCGTCGTCGCCGGCGCCGAAATCTCTCGGACGGACCAGGCACAGCGCATGTCCACGCAATCGGCAGACGCAGGAGCCTTGAGTTCGCAGACGGCGCTGAGTACGACGAGTCTACTGCATAGCCAGCATGCAAGCTCCGCCGGGCCTTCGTCGCTGCGTACCACACATGAAGAGGTCGACAACAATGATGATGCACAAGGGACGGAGGAAAGGACGGAGGAAAGCACAAGTGTGGGACAGGATACTCAACGTACGACCAGATCGCAGGAAATATCGCCAAACCTGGAGCGCTCGACCACGTCTCGCCTGGACCGTGTGGCAGACAAGCTTCCTGTACCTAAAGTGCGCTTCACACAAGCAAGCCGACTACAGCTTCGCGCTCGCGCCTCTCGACTTGCCGCCCGAGGTACATTTCGGACCAACAAGGCGAAAGATGGAGAGATGTTGAAGGTCGACAAAATGCTCATTCGCATTGACATTACCAGGCAATCTCTCCGGGAAGACTACAACGAGAAGCTGAGTCAAGGCGTGGAGACGAGAAGCGTGGACAAGTGGAGGGAGTTCATGGTCGTTTGCAGAAAGCACTCTGAAGATGATGCGGAAGCCGTCTTGCAATTCTATCAAACCAGAGTCATCACCGTATCAGAGGGGGAGAACGTCAAAAAGAAGCCCAAGGTTCAGATTCTACTAAGTCCGAAGCGATCAAATATCAATTTGTACTCAGCTCTAGACAAGACTCTTTGCTTGTGGTCGACCAAGGACGGGAGGACCACGATCTATTATCTTCGAGCTCAATCGACCGCGACCGCGGTGGAGTGGTACACCTTCCTGCGGGGTTTGCTTGGGCACAAGCGAGCCGACACCCTCCAGGTCAACATTCCGGACTTGAGCGTCAGTCTCAGACTTGACGATCCATTCCGATCCCTGGTGAAGTCTCAAATGCTGGCCGATGCTGCGGAGGGCGACGATGAAGCTTTGGCCAAAGCTCTCACCGATGAAAGGGGTGCTGCCGGAGCCATCGTCGCGCGTTGCATAGAAATGTTAAAGCACAACCCGGAGTGGACTGATGTGTTGACCTCTTGGGCGAAGAATGATCGTATCGGTCTGGCTTGGAAGCGCTACGACCGATTGGAGTGGATATATGGCTCCGTCGAACAACGAATGTATGGTACCATTGCTATGGAGCGAACACACGACCTAGAACTGCGGCCAAAGGATCACTATCCCACGTACACGAAACTACGCAATGGTCCCAGACTGGAAGAACCGGCGCCCATCGAAGGCTTCCTCATTCGCCTGACCTCTCAGACGGGAAAGGAGCAGCGTCTAGGAAAGATGCTCTTCAAGCGTCTGTACTTTACGACACAGAACCAGTACCTCATATTCGTCCGACCTGCCGCGGCGCATCCGCCACCACCACCGAGGATGCCAAGGACGGAGGAGGACGGTGCCGTGCCCACTGCGAAACAATTCGTAGAGCAAGTCCCACTGGCTTACGACATCGAGCCTTATCCTATCCGAGGCGGGCACATCGCATGGCTAGATGCCAGTGATCGCAGATCTCACGAAGATCAACAAGAGCACGACAGCGCGGCCGCGGCCGAGGCAGAGCGCAATACGAACATTCTGCTGGCATGTGACGGCTTCATCGATCTATGCGACGTAAAATCCGTACGAAGCTTTGCCCAAGGCGCGACGCCCTTGGACGATGCGTTGACTACCGGCGATAACGTGGACTTCCACGCACCTGTGACCGACAGTCGACGAGAAGATGGAAATACCACAGACATCGACCACGATCGGGTGATTGAACTCGTGCTCAAGAATGGCCTTGTAATTCGCCTCCAGGCTTACAATAAGGATGCTCGAAACGAGTGGATGTCTCGTCTCCAGCAGCTCACAGAATACTGGTCGCGGCGAATCACGGCGGACATGGATCTTTACAGGTCCACTCGCGAACAGAACCTACGCGAGCTCGGCATTGACGAGCGCGCCGAAGCGGTCGTTGGCCAATTCGCCTACAAGTGGGAGGTCGGCAAGTCTTACGCATCGCCAACACTGTACAACATGTGCGGCATATCAGACTGCCGCACGGTACACATGTCCGGTGCTCTGTTCCGAAAGCCCCGAAAGCACACCACATTCACTCGTTGTCATGTCATTTTGAGCCACGGACATCTCCTCATCTTTCAGGACACCCTCCGCAAACGCACCGGAAAGAAGCTCGTGCACATCCACCACGAGCGCATCGCGTCGATGTCGTTGCAAGGATGTTATTTGTACTCCGGCTTGTTGACGGAGAACGACTTGCTGTATCAGAACCAGACCTTTGACTCCAATGCGCCGGGTCACCATTCCCTCCCTCGCATATATCTGGAAGACAACTGGACCAGTACCGATGAGGATGCGATGACCACCTTTGTCATTTGGCACCCGAGGAGCAATTCTTGGTTCAAAAGCTCTCATACCGTCGACGACGTCAAAGCTCAACAGGAAATTGGCGCGAAGACCGACGGTGCTGTCAAGACGAAGCTCACTCGCGTTAGTCAGCTTGGTGCTACGGGGCGGAGTGTGGTGTTCAAAGCTCGAAGTCGGGCGGAGAGGGATCACTGGGTTCTTGCTATTCAAGTCGAGATTGAGAGGTTGACGGAGCAGAATGATGAGGTGCGGCTTGTGGACGATCAGGGGAAGTAATTGTTGGAAGAACAGAGTACATACCGGTATTGATTTGAGGCGTTTGGAACTATGGGTTTGTAGAGAAGGATACCCCCAGTATACTGTACATACAACCGCAGTCGAGTAATTGTAACAGAAGATTGATCACGTCGCAGTGCCAGTCCAAATTTCGCATTCTTGCGATTATCATTGGTGCCATGTTCAGAGTCATTCGCAGCTCCCAATCCTCGCTATTTCTCATCGCATTGCTGTACATCGTTATCGCTGTGCCCCGAATCGAAGCCTTTCCTTTACTCGTCCTTGCGCCAACGTAATCTCATCAGCAGGATCCTGCCAATCTCAGCATCCTCTGCGTCCGTTACCGACACGGTCTTCGCAGCCTTCTCGACCGATTGCTGCAGCGTGCTTGAGAACTGCTCACAAGCCAGATTGAAAGCTTCCGTCTCCGTCTCAAAAGAATCTCCGTCCACCTCGCCAGATGCGGTGAGCAGGGCGGCACATCTCAAGATGGCGGTGAAGACTTTCTCCACTGCGATTCGGACCTTCTCATGCTTCCTCCGCAAATACAGTCGGTTGCGGATACGTTCCAGACAAGTGTGGTGCAAGGTTCGTAAGCCGTCGATGGTCATGGATGTTTTGCTGCCGATTTCTCCGGCGGCGTCTTCTGCTGCGAGACTCTGCTCTAGGTGATCGATTGATTTCATGAACAGTCTCCACGGCGCATCGATTCCCAGGTCCATGACATGCGTCAGTAGAGTAGAGACGAAGTGGTGAGATCTGTGGGCGAAGACTGCGGTTTTGATGCCGAAGTTGTCCCGCGGCAGGTTTGTGGTCACGTAGATTTGTCTGATGAGCTTCAGCAGAAAACGAAAGACTGCGTCGTAGCTCAGGAGACTCTCCGAATTCAGAACCGCGTTTACCGGTGCGGTAGGATCGTATCGCAGCCGGAGGAAGTCGAGAGCGTGTACGGACTGCACGTCAAGGACACGGTTAATCTCCTCTTCTGCTAATTCGCGAATGGCGAAGCTGATGGGAAAGGTCGCAGGTCGATGATCGGTGGCTTGTGATGCTTTTGAGGAGAGTTGCGGGCTTTGTGTATCCTGAAGAACATCGGCCAAGGTCAACCGCAGTTCTGAGCTTGCGGGTGGCCAACGTTGATCTGTAGTCGCGCCGAGCCTCAGACCCAGTACTTCGCCGGTCGGGACTACACCGCGCTTCCTCTCTGCTGACTGGGCGTCTGGGCTGAACAATGCTGTCGATAGTCGAGCGAGGAAGTCACCGCTTCCGAAAAATTGATGCGCCCGCTGCACTTCGAGGTGATCTCGTAGATGGTCGTCCCGTAGCATTTTCCGAAGCAGAACGCCATTTACCAGCCTGTGCTGCGTCGCTATTAGCGGCCCGACTCGATCCACAAGCGAGAAGGATGCTTCCGTTTCCATGCTCATGCCGGATTTGTCAGCTGGACCCGACTCGAAATGCTCGACGCAAGCCAGCATGACCTGTCTGACAAGCTCGTCGCCTTGTATTCCGTTGCCATCAGTGAGGGCAGACGACATCAAGGCAGTAGACCGAATTATGTAGTCTTCTTTGCTTTCCTGCCTGAGCCAAACATCCTCCGCGGCCAACGGCGGATGCAGTGTCGCTTGCGCATACGTGGAAACCATATGAGAATTCGAGATAGTTGATGCGGTCAATTCTTGTATCATGCATGTTTCGTAGGATTTTGCAATGCGAGGGGCCGCTTCGGCGCTTGAAGAGGCATCGGCAAAGCTCGCGTAAGCCTGAAGGCACTCGGGAGCTGTGCTTCCCAGTAATGGGCATGACGGCGCCACACCACGAAGCAAGCGGGTAGCAAGTCTCGTCTCGCGAATCAGATCCAGGTCTGACGTTTCCAGAAATCCTTGGGCATGCTCGCGATCGTTCTCGGAAGCAGCAGGGTCTAGACTGGCGTCGTTCATTGACGTTGTGGGATCGCAGAGACCGAGATCTATCGACAGACGTTCCAGCCATGGCGCGCTGATTTTGGTAAGCAGGCAGTACATGATCGCATGACAATCATGTCCCGTGTTCGCCAGACTCCAAACGCGATCAGATACCGTAGAAATGAAGCCTTCCTCGGAAGTGCAGGTCTCGCATGCGCTCACAGTTTCATGTAGCACAGCCAAAATGCTATGCGGTTGTTCTACCAGATGCCCCAGCTGCAAAAGCGATTTTATCGTGGCGAATCCGGTTGACACGCTCTCATCGATGGCGTCTAGAATGAGGGCTACACAATGTTTCATCGCCCGAAGAGCGGGAAAGGAGCGGGATCTGGGCGGAAGCTCGTCTCGGAACTGGCGGAGCCGCATGATGCAATTGCCCAAGTCAATCATCGCACCCGTGACACTGTTTGAGCAAGTTTCGGTGAATCCTGATATGGATGTTCCTGCCACGGCGAGTCCGAACTCCTCCTTTGAGGCGTCCCATTGGAACAGAGACGATGGACGGCCAACTGCGAGATTGCACATCGCTCGCAACACGAAGTCCTGAGGGAGGACACCGACATGCTTAGATTGGAGATTTGCCGCAGCATCAAAGACAAACAAGCTTGCTTCAGAGAGGAACGCCGTGGCCTGAGAATTGCTGACATCTTTACCATCAAAGCATTCCCACGTGCAAAGACCCGATGCTCGCGGCAACGCATCGTCAATTCTCCATAGATCCGTTTCGAGTTCGTGCTCAGAGCTATCAGTTGATGAATAGTCTCCAGCGGGCTGTTCCAAAGGTTCACCATCCACTGGATCGAGTTCTGCGAGAGCGAGCAGATCTTGTTCGAATTTGAAGTGCGGCGTCTCGCCAGATGTCGTGGATTGCAATGGTCGGCATGCGATGTCCAGCGGCGGGAAAATGCTGCTATCGTCGTCCGGGTTGAGATCTTCCGGAAATCGCGGTGATTGCCACAGATCTTCGGTCAGGAAGGGTAAGCCGCGGTCGATGTGACGTTCCATAATCCAAGATCGAAGTCATCATTGATGTTTGCTGTAGTGGTGGTAGTACGCGAATCGAGACGCGACGTCAACTTTGTAATGCAGGGACGCGGAAGAGCGGACCTGTCTCCGGCGATGTGTCACTTACCTAAGCTCTCGATGTACGACCACCGCCTTAAACTCGTACCTTGTCTTGTTACCTCATTGCGAGGTGAGGTCCACGGGCACTTTTTGCAGTACTCTCGCTATTCACTTCACCAACGACACCAGCGCGCACTCTTCGATCACGCACTCACTGCACGCGACATCCAATGCAAGCTCGACGTCGCCCGAGCCTGCCCTCATCAATCAACCAAATGCCGGATCGCTGAGCCCGCAGCCCCTCCATCTATATCTTCCCACGAGACATGGCCGCAATGGAGCGGCGACGCAAACGTATGGCTGCCGTCAGCCATGGCTTTTCGATCTGGGCTAATCATTATGCAAGGCGATCTGAGGGAGCTCAATACTCGTGCGTGGAATGGCGAACAAGGTAATGCGATTGCAGTCCTCGAAGAGCACATCACGAGCGTGAACTGACCATTCGAATTGTTCAGATGTCTTCCCAGTCCAGTCATCACTAGACTCGAGCATGAAGAAGAACACCGGCCTGATCAAACGATTGCGCACCGCCATCGCTCCCGCAAACGTCGCCACTTTTCTGCAAGAAATTCGCTCACTCTCGCTTCACAAATACTTGACCGAAATCATTTCTGCTTGCTTCGAGGGTCTGACAAAGCTCAAGCTTGCTGGAGATATCAGTGCCGCAGTCGAGGTGATCAGCGCGCTTCACCAACGCTTTGGTCCGGAGGAGTTCACGAACTATCTGGGCTGGTACATTGGTCGCGGCTTGTCCACACCTGACAAAGCTCAGCTCAAAGCTCTGCCTTCCGATGTTCGCGAGCGGGAGGAGAAAGATCGCATATCTCGACAGAGGACACTCTTGAGAGTGGCCACGGAGCTCTGGCTCGTGGGCGTGTTGAAGAGCTTGGAAGATATATCAAAGCCAGAAGACGCCAGCAGGGGACGCGATCTTCCTAAAGGGCCGGATGGATCTGCAAAGAGCAAGGCAAGCGCGGCTAAGGCAAACACTGCGGATCCCGAGCCATTTCCGCTGGAAGTCTTGAAGGATATGTTGGGACTAGATCGCGAGCACGTCAACCTGCCTCTGGTGGTTCTGTTCGCCAAGACGTTCGCGTGGGACATTCTCGGTTCGAAGTCCAACAAGTCCGAGAGTCGTCAGTCGGTCACAGACAACGGTGCGCCAACTTCGAACGGTCACGCCGACTCTGCGACCACAACCGAGAACGACGATGGCGCGTCTCCCGACCCTCCATTGACACCACCGGCCATGCAGGAGCGATTCAGGAACATCCTACTGCGATACTTCGAGGATGTCAAAGCGCATATCGTCCGCGATCAGGACCGCTTGTCGGCTCAAGGTCGACGCAACGCGGAAGCGTACGTGAAGTCTGGAGAAGTCTTCGAGGACCGACAGAACAATCACGAGAAAGCACTCAAGGCGCAGGAAAAGCTGGTCACTAGTGCGCAGACTTTGGCTGAAGTGCTCGGGGCTGAGATGCCTGACCTTTCCGAGAAAGACGCGAACTCAGCCGGCTTGGAGAGCAGTATAGGACTTGTCAGAACAGGAGACTATCTTCGAGGTCAGGCCGAGGGAGCGGGCATTTGGGAAGACGAGGATGAGCGACGTTTCTATGAAAACATTGTTGATCTGAAAGACCGTGTGCCTGGCATTCTCCTCGAAGATGGCAAGAAGAAGAAGACGGATTCTGAGGAGCAAGTGGGATCTAAGCTTGACGAGTCTGTCGAATCGAAGGACAAAGTTGCCGACAACGACGACGGCTCCACGGCGATCGCCAACAAGACGGTAGGCGCGCAGGTGGACGCTCTGCTCGCCAGACTCCACGAACTCACCACGAAGGACCAAGTCGATCAATTCGCCATTGACTTTTGCTTCCTCAACTCGAAGGCTTCTCGCAACCGCTTGATCAAGTCTATCGAAGAGATCCCGAAGGGCAGATCCGATCTGCTACCACTCTACGCTCGATTAGTCGCTACACTCGGTCGCCATTTGCAGGACATTCCGCAGGCCATGATCTCATACCTTGACGATGAGTTCCGCAGTCTGCAGCGCCGCAAGTCCAAGGAATTCCTCGGCCAGGTGCGAATGGTCAACATGAGATACATCGCGGAGCTGACCAAGTTTGGAGTCGTTCCGGAGCATGTCATTTTCCATTGCCTCAAGGTCTGCCTGGATGATTTCTCGCGCATGAACATCGAAATCATCGCCAACTTGCTTGAGAATTGCGGGCGATATCTGCTGCGCAACCCCGAGACCTCCCCACGCATGGTGTCGTTCCTTGAAACTCTGCAACGAAAGAAGGGAGCTCAACACCTCGGACAGCAGGAGCGCATGCTCATTGAAAATGCCATGTACTATGTGAACCCGCCTGAGCGAGCCGCGATTCAACAAAAAGAGCGCACCACACTCGACCTCTTCGTACGAAAGCTTGTCTATGTTGACTTGAGCAAGAAATCGCTGGATAAGATCATCAAGCAGGTTCGCAAGCTCCACTGGGAGGAGGCCGAGGTTGTTGATTTGCTGCGGAAGATTTTCGTCAAGCCCGGGAAGATTCGATTTGGCAACATCTACCTGCTGGCAATGATGCTCGCGGCGTTGTATCGGTTTCATACCGACTTTGCCATTACTGTGCTGGACGAGTTGCAGGAGCGCGTCACGGTCGGTCTTGAGATCAATGACTTCAAGTACAACCAGCGCCGCATCGCCGAGGCGAAGTATCTTGGCGAGCTGTACATGTATCGCGTGGTGGACTCTTCCTTGATATTCGACACCCTCTGGAAGATTCTCAACTACGGACACAAAGGCGGGTATGCGCAGCCCGGCGAAGTATGCCCGATGGACCTGCCCGATGACTACTTTCGCATTCGTTTGGCATGTGCCCTGCTGGAGACCTGCGGCCACTGCTTCGAGAAGGGTGCCGCGAAGAAGAAGCTCGACTTCTACCTCAGCTTCCTTCAGCTCTACATCAACGTCAAAGATACGCTGCCAATGGATATGGAATTCGTTGTTCAAGATACTTACAGCCTCCTTCGTCCGCGCTGGAAGCTGGTTCTGAACGATCTGAATGAGGCCAGCAGCATCTTCGCTGAGGCATGCAAGCATAATTATCGCGATGTGGCAGCAGGAAAGAATGCCGAGCCGGAGGAGCCAGAGGAGGACTTTGAGGCTGAAGGCGATCTGTCCGACGATGGGCAAGGTGATGGCGAGGATGCCGCCGCAATCGACGGCGATGCAGCCAACGGCAAATCTGACAGCGACGAAGCTGCGCAAGGTGATGATGACATGCAAGCTGACAACTCTGACGAAGAAGAAAGTATTGTTGTGACACGTCCCGAAGATCAACGGGATCCTGAAGCTGACGCAGAATTCGATCGCGAGCTCGCCAAAATGATGGCGGAGAGCGTGGAGTCCCGCAAATTTGACCGCAAAACAATGTTCGATGTACCATTGCCGATGCGTCGAACTGCGCGAGAGGCTCCCGCCATGGCCGTTCAAGAAAGCAGCGAGGCCGCTCCGGCGCCGCAGCCAGGAGGTGGTACGATGAAATTTGCCCTCTTGAGCAAGAAGGGCAATCGCCAGCAGGTATGTAATGTGCACCTCATGGTTTCACGGCCTTTATTAACCCATCCCAGACACGATCGATTGACCTCCCATCCGACTCCAACTTTGCCATTGCCATGCGATCGCAGCAACAAGCCGAGAGGGCAGAGCAACAGCGGATCAAGAACCTGGTCTTGAACTACGACTTGACCGACGATCAGCAAGATGGTGAATCGCCCAGCTTTCATTACGTTCAATGCTCGCACAATTCCAACTCCGTCCGCCTCGTCGGCATGGGCTCGCTCAACAGCAAACGCCCTCATACGCCAGGTCAATCTCAACATTCGACCACATACGAGGCGGTCACTCACAAACCCCTTTCTGTTGAAGCAATCACACCACCAGACTCCTCGACCAAATCTCGACAAGACTCAATCACTGACGAACCAGGCGCTTTCGACACCCTTCACGGTGCTCCACGATATGACAAGTCGGGTAACACTCGTAGCAAACAGCGAGCGAGAAAGCTCCAGCTAGGAGACATTGACTGGTACGACGAACACAAGCAACCCGACATCAATCGCCAGCCGGGTCAAGCGTCTCTCGATCAATACGTGGTCGACAAGAAGTCGACTCGTGGTGGTCGGGACGATGGCTCGCGGCATGGTGGAGATCGATTCAAAGGCTGACCAGGTGGAATCTTCGTTGTTACAGGACATGATCATGGTATATTTGGAGGGTTTTTCATAGCCTTCCAGTGCTACAAAGATCTTGGCCATGAGCCGCGCATCGTACGATGAGGGCCATTTCGCATCTATTTGCTGGGTCATCCGAACCCTACGACGACCGCATTCGAAGGTCCCGAGCGGACGAGATCAAGCAGGACCAAGGGTGAGCGGTGCTCAAGATGGTACCCACGGTCTGATGCGACCGATGCCCGTGATGAGGGCTCGTGGAATGCAAGGGCTCGGCGATGTCAAGCTGCGTTGAGGGCCGTACCAGGGGAAGAAGGGTTGGCCGCGACGTGGTGAGATCGAGAGAAGTTACATTAACTGCAGTCACTCTTCGGAGATGTCCCTTTAGAGTCACGAAGTGTGGACGAGGAGATGGACGAACTTTGACCTCGTCAGAGGCGCAGGCTTTAGATACTTGCTATCTAACGTGCACGCTTCCAGAAAGGCATCTCACGCATAGGATGCGAGCCAACGACAACACGTACGACTCTGTACTGCTCGGGTAGGAACGCTGACAGTCATAGGGAACCCTCGCCACATCCTCCACTCCATTCCTCTCCATAACCACCCCGCCTACTTCGAAGAATAGCCCTGCTCACTCGGTTCGCTCTTGAGCACCTTCTCCGCATGCTCGCGTTTCAAGTCGCTCATCTTCCAACTTTGCTGGCGGTCGAGGAGCCCGGGTCTGTTGTCGACACTGCTGGTTCCGGAGGTGGTCTGCTGACCGGCTGCTGCGATGGCTTGCTCGTAGTGGTTGGTTGTGTGGCGTTGAAGAGGAGAGTGCTGAGCGTCGGCGGCGGAATCATGGTCGTGCGAGGCTGAGGAGTGGATCTCGGAGGGTTTTAGGTTGGAGATGAGAGAGCGGGTGGCCTGGAGGGATTAGCAGGTGTTGCACGAAGTGAGAGGAGGGTATGCGTACTGTGGTGCTGCCTCGCTGGTAGTCGTACATGCCTAGAGGTGAAGACATGGTTTGAGCTGTCATACAGGGTGCTGTTGAGATTGGGCTGGACTTGAGGTGGCAGTGCTATTCGTGTCGGAATAGAGTGGTGTGGTGATATGGGATGGTATCGTGATGGTACGTTCAAAAGGATGAGCGGGGCAACGTGCATCACAAGCACGAGCAGGGCGAGTCGGGCTTGCAATTCCGCCTTGCTCCGCGGCATCGACCTTGCCTGTCGCATTTCTGCGAGAGCTTGCTTCCTTCCAAGAATGCTCTTTCACCTTTTGATCGACTGCCATTTGGAAGGCGAGAATTCGCCAGGTGGAAAATCTGCCTCAGGCTGGCAGAGAAACCCACCATAACATGAGCAGGAGATTGAGCCCGCTCCATCAATGTTCTCTTCAATACGCGCCATCTTCTATCGTCGCAGGACGACCACGTGCTGCTATTGACGGCTCTTTGGCAAGCCTGCTGGACCTTTCATCGCCTTCGCCGAGCATCTGCGAAACCCTCGCTAGTCCGAAGAATCCGGACGTACCTCCAGCTTCTCGGGAAAACAAATCTCGCAATGCTCCATACCGCCATTGCAGATGGCCATGCCAGTCACATGCTGCCGGCGCTGGTTAGGACAGAGCGGATCCATGAATTTCGAGCGGCCGACGATTGGACAGTGGCAATGTCAAGGGACCATCCCTATCCGTTGAGGTCCGACCATGGTCAACCGGAAAAGTCGAAATCCTACAGCATCCTCCAGGCCACCACCGCTGATGCTTGATGAATCCAAAATTCCATGGGATCGCACAAATGGTCGCATAACATCGCACCCACGAGAAGAAAATCCCCCGGAGATCGGGAGGATCACCCACTTATTGCTGAAGTGCTGGATTAAAGATTACCTGCATTCTGTGGCTGTCTCGATGCGCTTGAAGGCGCTCGAAGCTCTAATGGATCCTGCTCGCTTGTGTCGACCACCGGAGCACATGTGGGATCTGTACTTTCAGATGCAGGCACGCACGAGCTCGGAAAGGTGGTTACTTGCGCGTAGGGCCGACTACCGGGAAAAGCGATGGATAAGTCGCAGCATTATCGACTGGCTTACCAACAGCCATTGTCAATCTCTCGCAGAAATCGCTCGCCTTAAGACTCTGCCTCTACCCATGATAATGGAAACTTGCGAAGGCGAACGAACGCCATGTGGCAGATGAGGGTCTACATGCGGCTGCAAGGATCGTCGCGAAATACAATTCGTTATCTTGCAGACGTGTGGAGACTCTGTACACTTTGAAAGATAAGCCTGATAAGGCATCTATGCTCGGCAAGCCATTCCCACGCCTCGCACCCACGATTCCACGAAGGATCTGATACCTGGCTTGATAGGCTAACCTCAAGTCGATACAGTGCTTGCAGACACACAGCATGCAGGGTGTCGGCAAAGTCTGCATTGGTGCAAGTGCCTTGAATCAGGAGTCAGTCAATCTCCGTCGTGCGAATATGATTCTCAGGATAAAGATTCGATGCATGGTCGTTCAAGCGACCCTGACATCTACTTTCCTCTCTTGGCCCTTCCACAAAATGTTGCAAAAGCAGTCTGAGAAGAAGGTCGCGATCGAGGCCGATCCTCAGACTGAAGCGGGTAGTATCACCGCCGAAGTTCTGCTTGACAAGAATGGCTTCAGACTGTTTCCTATCCCGGTCCAAGGAGATTCACTGGATCCATTGAATTGGCCTTGGTTCCAGAAGCATACCATCCTAAGCATTGTGATGGCACTGTGAGCTTTCGGGCTTTTCCTGATCGTGTAGCTACGTATCCTGACCGCTACAGATACTTTATGTTCACCTACATCACCACAACTACGGTCCCTGCCTTCCCTGAGCTGCAGACTCAATTCGATGCGACCCTCGAGCAGATCAATTGGACAGTCGCCATCCCAGCGCTGGGTCTCGCAATAGGTCCCTTGATATTGTCTTCACCTGCAGACATCATCGGTCGACGGCCCATAATGATCATCGGTACTCTCATGTCGATTGCGGCTACCATCGGCGCCGCGAAAGCGACAACATACTCCGGCTACATGGCTGCAAGGTTCTTCCAAGGGCTTGGAGTTTCGCCCGCCGCGACAGTTGGGCTGGCAATCATCAACGATCTATTCTTCGAGCATGAGCGTGGTCAAAAGGTGGGACTCTGGGTGCTGGCAATCGATCTCGGACTGCTCATGGGACCTTTGATTGGTGGCTTCGTTGATCTGATCTCTTCAGCATGGATACAGTGGCTTACGGCGATCCTGCTGGGTGTCATACTCGTTGCTGAGGTTTTACTCATGCCAGAGACGCTCTACCCACGAGATCTGATGCTGTCAAAGCATTCTCGGGGTCTGGCTGCCGGTGAGAAGATGTCAGAAGAAGTGAAGCGGACAAAAGCGCTGCCATACATCAGTGTCAAGCCTCTCCCCGGCATGCAGCATCCCAAGGTATGGGCTACCGTGATCCGGTTCGGGAAGACTTTTCAGTACGCAGTGGTACCAATCTCGATTGGAGTCTATTGCTTCGGCTGGTATTGGTGGTTGCTTTCGATCATCACACTGATACCAGTCGCATATGCAAGGTACTCGCCGCAGACTCAGGGGTATGTCTTTTCCATACGGTGTTCAGACTTCGACTAACGTAGCGTGGTAGTCTACTCTTCATCGGACTTATCGTCGGAACTCTCTGCTCGGAGATCTTTTGCTCTGGCCGCCTGAGTGATTGGCTGGTCGTGAAGCTCGCCGCAAGGTCCGCCTCAGGCAAGACGCCAGAGATGCGCATTTGGCTGTTGTACCCTGCGTGTGTCCTGAACTCGATCGGCTTAATCATCTGGGGAGTCTCGATTGACCGCAACTACCACTGGATGGTTGGTCAAGTTGCGTTCGCGCTTTGTAAGCCATGTGTCGAGTCTTGCGCAAGGGCCGAGGCTGATAAGTTCTTCCACAGTCGGCGCTGGGATCCAGATGGGCAACACGGCCGTCACGACATATGTTCTTGACGCATACCCTCTGCAGAGTATGTCCGTGATCGTGTTTTACTCGGTTGTGCTCAATCTTTCGGCTTTCGTGGACCCTTTCTTCATAGTGCCGTGGCTGGACACTGCGGGCTACACCTGGACATTTGCAGGACATGCGATCATCACGACTTTTTTCTGTGTTCCTGCATTCGCGTTGCTGCACAGATTCGGAGGTGCCATTCGGGCAAGGAACGGCAGACCGAGTTGGGTCAACCCTGAGTTTGATCATGAGATAGTGGAGGCTTTGGTGTCATGAGTCTATGGGGCTATCGTCGGCAGTCAGCGCAATCTCTGCGTACGATCCCTCCACCGCCTTCACCATCATGCTCCTCGCTCTCAGCGTCGGAGTCGGCGCGGACCCAGTGCCAACGCCAAAACCACAGAACACTCCTGGCGGACAAGACCGCCTTGCGCGCAACGGCAACGTACTGACGTGGATGTAAAAGTGCGAAGCCGGCAGAGGCTCTCCGCCCAAGACGGGATGGGGTCCAGACGTCGGACGGAGGTGATGCGCTGGAGGAATTGCGTATTTTGGACCATGGAATGGGCGGCGCGTGAAAAGGGTCGGCGTTGTGGTGGATGTGGACGTTTTGGAGACATATGGGAGACCATCTCATTGCAATTTGGATACCAAGAGCATATCGCACTTGCAGTCTCAATCATAGTAACAAAACGAACCGCGACTTACACTTCAGTGGGCTACTGCATCTTCCTTCCCATGCCATCCAAGACATCATCGTAACCCGTTCGTCATCAACCCTCAACATATCAGATACTCATTGTTAAACATGACATATTTACTATCCTCCACGTCCCTCCATGATAAGCACTTCTCTCCTCTCGAATCATCAGACAACATACTCCAACGAAGCAAATTTGCACCCGAACGTATCTCAACTTGGCTCCGTCGAGTCCAGAATCTCTCCAGTCCCCTGCGCCCGATCCAGAATTTGCGCCGCCATGGCTCCGATCCTGGGTCGAGGAAGTCCAATGCTGCCTCCGTGGTAGACGACGAGCCTCACCTGGCCCTACAGACCAGCGCCGCGACGAGGCTGCTGAATACCTACTCGCTCTGCGTCAAAATCTTGCTGCTGCTGCCGATCGAGGATTTGCTGGTTTGTCGAAGAGTTTGTGGTACGCTGAAGGATACGATTGGAAGTTGTCGGAGGCTGAGAGAGATCTTGTTCCTGGAAGCAAGTCGTGAGAGAGTCATTGAAGAAGATGAGGTGAGGTCAATCATGGTCAACCCGGTTCCGCCCCCGCAGGTCGCGTTGAGGCCGAGTGCAGGAGGCGAGGGCGTGGAGGGAGTCGTATTCGCTTGTCATCCCAGAGCGGGATGGAATCAGCGGCAAGGTCAGTGTATACCATGTCGTCTCTGTGAGAGGCCATGCGTGATTGACGCGATCGGACAGGCGCACTACTCTGGCAACACATGTTCCTGACGCAACCTCCCGTGCGGCGGATCGAAGTCGCTTCTCCGTTCATACGGATCGATCCAAATGGTCGCAACCGGCAGATCTATCGTGAAGGAGGAGTGAGTTTTGGGGATTTGATTCGAGAGGTGAAGAAGATGCCGACTTGGGGATTGCAGAGTTGCAAGGTCATTTCGCGGAGGGTGAGTTGCTATATCGCTGTCCTTCATTCTGGTTGACGGGTGAGGGCCTATGCTGACGGCAGTCGCGTGTTAGAGAAGCCTGAAGGGTTTTGTGGCAAGGGAGGTCGTGGCAACTTTCGCATCTGTGCCTGAAGGTCGAGGAAGGAGTGAGACCGGCGGCTCAAGCGGCTCGAATGGGTCGATGTCGATAGATGAGGTCGGAAAGATGTGGCTAGACGGTGTCTAAAGACTCTCGACTCCGGCGTCGTCTTGCATGGTGGAAATATGCGGTGTGGTTCCTTGTCTCCACGCCCTTGAGAACATATCGAGGCAGACGGAAGCGAGCAAAAGCCCGAAGCAGATGTATCTTTCCTGTCGTCCAAATGACCAGTACCGTTTCGCAAGCCGGTTTGGCAGAATGAAGTGAGTCCATGTCTCGTAGTGTCTCCACACTGACAGTCTGTACCCTTTCCAACTCGCAATCGTTCCACTTTTTCTTGTCATGAGCAGCCCATCCTCATTACACGAACTGGAACAGACTCGGACTCCGAATTGCCAGCGCGTGATACAATTGCCAACGACCCTCTCTCCTCCTCCACCGCAACCGACAGATCGTATGCCTCCTCAAACTGACCGGCCGTCCCGTCGCCTCGATCAGGACCAACACATCCGCATGCGTCGAATGCTCGTGAATGTCCACCAGCACATTCAAGATGATCGGTTTGTAAGTTCCCTTCGCGGCGCGGTTGACGACCTTGAACATCTCCCGCAGCTGAGGCCAGGTCATGGATGGCGGGAAGTTGTCCACTTCGGACTTGAAGATGTCGGAGATGTGCGCTTCTAGCCAAAGCGGAGGGTCCAGACCGCGGACTATGAGGAAGACGATCCGGCTGAGGTATTCGAGCTCGAGGGTAGGAGACATGCTGCCGTCTGGGGGAGGGGAGTCAGAGTCGACTTCTGGGAGGATTGACGAAGGACCTTCACAAGGAGTGGAGGTGGAGCTTTCCGGAGAGGACATCGACTGTCCGCTGCTCAAGGGCTGTGGCATGACGGAGGCATTGCTGGACGGTGAGGACCATGATTGCCCACTGCTGTTCGAAGATTGTCGCATGGTGCTAGGCCGGGGTGGTCGTTCAGGGTACTGCCCGAGCTGTGGAACATCTTCGTCGTTCCCGCCATTGGTCGGGTCGTACTTCTTGTCCATCTCCGCTCTCGATTGAACTCTGGATAGGCATTGGGAACTTCCCCACATGGACATCGTCCACTACTTCAGTATATCTCCAGGCGGTCGTCTCCGACTCAAGGTCCTCCTAGGGTTCCTAGCCAGCCGCAAGCATCCCCAGCCAGGCTATTCTCACATCCTAGTCGCTCGCGAGTTGGCACGAGGCCAAGATTCTTCTGGAAGGACGTTAGCTCTCGTCTAAGGCTGTCATTCGATCCTGTCAAAGCTCAGTCTGGCTAAGCGTGCTATGGGGCCATTTCGGGATCAAAAATCACCATCGGCTCCACGAATGGATGCCGACGGTAACACTTCACCTCTTACCGTGCTGACCTTGTGTTGCTGCATGACGAGGATTATCGCGACTCGGAGCATCGTCCTCCGAGGTCAGGATCATAGAGTGTATGACCAGAATCCTGGTGGAGTCTTGGGTTTGATCTCGCTGTGCATCTGCTCAGACTAGCAGGAGTTTGGTGGAGTGTTGAGTTCGACATCCCTTGCAAATGGGGGCGGATCATTCCAACCACGCCCCGATGTTCCGTCGGGATCGGGAGAAGATGGAAGAACTACTGCACTTACTGCGTGTAATTGACCAGGTCTTCTAGCAGCCAAGAAAGTTCGTCAAGGTATCAGGCTTGGATGTGATCAATCGTTTGTTCGCCGGATCATGTGACGCGTGGACACATTCCGTCGGTCTGGGTAAATCAGCGATCGCGATGCCGTCGCGGTGAGATGTGCGAGGTCGCAAAGATTCCTTGCGATTCCATTGAGTGCATTTCCGCAGAGCATTACGACTTCTTCGAGCTGCTCTCCGCCTCTTTGCGCGCCTTGACAAACCTCCTGCTCTCATCCCTCTTCATACTCACTTTCTCCGCAAATCCGCCCTTCGCCTTCCACTCCTCCTCTCCTCCCAGGTACCTATACACTACCCTCGAGTCCAGGTCTTTGCACTTCTCATCCTTGCTCGCACCCTCGTACACCGCCAACCCCTCTTTACCCAGCGCAAGCTTTGCACCCACTCTCTCCGCCGCATCGACTGCCAGCCCGAAGTCCTTCTTCATCAACTGCACGCGGAATCCACCTTGATATCCTTTACTCGCCGGCGCTTCGGGACAAAGACCAGGGACGGGACACCAGTCGTCGCAGATAGCCGATTGAGCAGTCGAGGTATGAAACACATTCGCAAGCACTCTTGGATCCATGCCCGATCTGATGCCGACATTCATCGCTTCGCTGACCGCGATCGCGATCAAGCCAGAGCAGTAATTGTTGCAAAGCTTCGACACCAAGCCTAAACTTGCGCCTCCGCATGGGAAGATATTTCCACCCATGAGCGAAAGGAGGCTGTGTAGAAGTGGCATGTCCTGATTGTCTTCGGCGCATCCCAGCATAAAGGTCAAGCTGCCCTTGTCGGCCCCGATCACCCCGCCGCTCACCGGGGCGTCGTAGAAGCGTGCTTCGGGGTAGTTCTCGGCACAGCTGTCGCGAACTGCTAGTGATGATGCGGTGTCGATGGTGGAGCAGTCGATGAGGATCTTGGAAGCCAGGGAGCTCGCGAGGACGCCGGCTTCCGGGTCGAGATAGACAGAGCGGACGTGGGAGCCCTCGGGTACCATGGAAAGAATTATGTCCTGGACGAATGATGAGTGATTGTTTCGCGTGAAAGCATGCTGTCGGGTTCGGCGTATGCTTCAGATTCGTAACACTGCGTACCGACTTGTCAGTAACCTCTTTGCTGCTTTGACATGCTTTGACTCTTCCTTCGCCCTCGTTCACAAAGTTTTCCACGACTTGTTTAGAGACGTCAAACACGTTAAACTGCGTGTCTTTATCCATCTTCTTGAGCAGGTTCGTCGCCATCGGATAGCCCATGACACCCAGGCCGATCCAGCCGATGCTTTTCGGTAATTCGGCCATTTTGACAGTCGATTATGCAATGTACAAATGCTAGCCAGGACCGCTCACAGGTGATGTCCGTCAATGTCTCCTGGTCACAATTGTAGTTACTCGGGTATGGTGCAACACTGTAGCCGCGTTGGCTTGCATGGTGGGGCTTGAGGAGACCCCACGATCGATACTCCGTCATCGGCAATGCTTGCAATAAGGTACGCTGTTCAATATGATTGCACCCGACATCATGCTCAGATCAATCATTCACTCATTGTCGTATCGTCATCACGAGTCTGACTGTCTTCAGCGCTGGTGTCTTTGTCAGTCGTCGAGCCCCGGGTTCCCCTCGGCGTCTCAATCGCCTTCATGACCGCTTCGCCCTCCTCCGGTCCCAAGAGCTGATCCAGAATATTATGAGCGGCCTCTGATACTTCCGTTCCAATGCCAGCTTCGAAGATCAACTGCTCGGAGAAAGCGACTCGGGTGAGACCAATGAGGAATTTGTGATAGCCTCCCAGGACAGTTCCGACTTTTTGTCCGAGAACGAAATTGTCGCCGTACGTGCGGAGGAGGTGGTGTAAAATGCGGACAGTCATGTTGACGGTCTGGACAATGAGGCCATGTATGGACTGATCATCCTTGGCCGACGATTTTAATGGTAATGAAGGTCGCACTCTGTACAGCTTGCTGACCTGGCTGTCGAGGAAGCGGACCAGTCTACCAATTACACTGCGATGCATCGCAAGTACCTGGCCGCCATGATCAGTATGGCACATCTCCCAAAACACACTCAGCACTTCAATCCTGAGTGCCAGAATGTCCTCTTCATCGTACGCTGGCTCATCCTTTCGAACCTCGGGCATTTCGAACAGCATGTTGGTAAGTCGATCGACTGTCTGTCTTTCATTGTTCGCTTGGGATTCGGGGTCGTCAGTGACCACGCTGAACGACGTCGGCCGTGCTGACGTGATCAGGATTCGTAGGACCGTGACGATCTGATCCAGTGGCAGAGCTTTGTTGAGGACCAGAAGGATCCAGGTGACGTCCATGGTTTGCCAAAGGACACCAAGTCTCTCGGGCGACAGCGTCGCTGCCTGGCATAGACCGTGTAGGAAGTCGAGAATCTCGTCAACCTCAATCTCCTCCGCAAGTCTGTCCAGCGCTTCATGGTCCACTTTCGCTGCGAATGTGCGATTGGTCGACGCTCTTGCGATTGGTACGGATACCAAGTCGACCGACCTAATGCAGAGCGGTATTGCTTGCTCGAGCAATTGCGAGCTTGTGCTTGCAAGCTCAGTCTCCAGGATTGATCGCAACATGTGAACAATCAAGTACAGCGGAGCAAAGTACTTGTCGTCCAGACACTTCGACCAGAGTGTCAACAATGTACGGCACACCATCAATCGAAGGTCAGCTCCTGCGCTGGCTTCGTACGTGATCTTGTCGACGAAAATGGAGGCGAGTGACTTGTGAGGATGAGACGGAAAAGAGTACTTAGCCATCTGTTCCACCGTCCGGGCATGACCTTCGTATGGGCGGTGGTTGAGGATGAGCTGCAGATACTCGAACCTGCTATCGTTCCGCTGAGCGGCGCTCTCGGCAATGGCATCCGGGAAAGACGCAGTGGTCTGCTCGGAGTCTGTGTGCTGCAGTTGCACAGGCTGTGTGAAGGACAGAGAAGCCACAGGACTGTCGTTGGCACTCCGCTTCCGCTTTGCACCCAGCTTTGGTGTCTGGTCTTTGGCTTTCTCTTTGCTCCTACTCGGACTGACGAGACGGACTTCGTCATCATCAAATCCATCCCCAATTGCAGTCCGCTTGTTCTTCCGAGGCGTCCCCATCTGGGTCCCTACTCGCGACTTCGGCGCAGCAGTAGACCTCTTCGCACGTTCGGATTCCTGAGCCAGATCGTGCTGCAAGAATCGATTGTTCGTCTCTGTCTTTTCTCGCTCCTTCCTTTGAGCTTCAAGCTCAGCCTTTTGCCGCGCAGCCTCGTCTGCGTGCACCTTTTGCATTTGAGCGATCCGAGTTTCATACTGCCTCACGGTCTTCTCTTGATTCGCTCGCACGATGGATATTTCCCCCTGCTTTTGCCGTGCCTCTTCACGCGCCTGGTGTTCGGCATGCTGCAGCCTCGTACGCTCCGCTTCAAGTTGTGCAATCCGAGCTTTGAGGGTCGACGTATCCGTGGAGCTTCCGCTTGGAGCGTCATATCGAGGCTGTGGTGGCTGCCATCTTCCGAACGGCTGACTCCCTAGTTCAGCGTCCGCAGCAGCATATGCAGCCTCCATCTCTGCCTGTGACAGTGACTGGGACGCCTCTTGTTGCTGGAACCCTGGTTGCACATTGGATTCTCGATTTTGCATCCCCACGTCCGGTTGGATGACCATGGACGGCTCATCCAAATCGATCACCTCCTCATCGTCGAGGCCATAGTCAGAGGATGGCGGATCCGGAGCACTCGCAGGTGGTGCTACTTGTTGCGGCGCTCTCAATGCCTGAGAGCGGATCTGAGGTCGGGTCGGCTGAGGAGGTCGCCAGGGCAAGTTCTTCTTGGTGCCGCCTGTTCTCAACAGACTGGGCGCATCATGAGCTTGCTTCCGAAACGGTTGCTGCACCAATTGAGGATTCTGCATCGGCGTCGACGAGAGAGCATATTGTTCCAACTCCAAAAACGTGTCGTCGGGAATGTTTCCTAGGTCATCGTCCGAGAAGAACTCCTCTTCGTCCATAGTTCGCGCTCTGCAAGGCCATTCCCGCAGCCTTTATCCATGAAGCGAACGTATAGTGGAGGGTCCCGTTGTCAACATGAGGCTAACACGGTAAAGCTGATACGCGACGCGCAGTGACATTTCATGTGAGTGCTGGGCGTGCGTCATGCAGCTCCTTCCTGGATCTAACATCCGCAAAGTAATCTGCGACTTCCGTTTCCAGGCTGTAAACGTCCTGTACAACCGAGCCTTCGACATGCCAATCATCACGCGTTTCACATGAAGCCTGATATATCCGCGAGCCCGCTGTCACCGCTGCGACTATCCCGCACACTCGACGTTGCGGCCTGAAGCCAGTCCGCCGCTTGCCGCTCGCTACCGTCCTACGCGCACTGCATAACCAACTGGCCGCCTACCTATCGCCGAAAGCTTTCACGAAGGCTGGAAGTGTGAATTTCGGACGAACCCATACCGAAACGACTGAATGATGACGAGACCTAAGAAGGACGTCAAGTTCCAGCATCGGGAGCAAAGGCGCATGAGCAAGAGCAGCAGCATGTCTGACTTCAACAACGACTCACCGAACGAGGAGCGAAGTTCATCGAGAAGCAACGGAGCTAAGAGTCCTACGCGCAACGGATTCTCTGGAAAAGACGAGAGACCGAAGGCAGAACGAACAGATACCACTGCGAGTGGCTGGGCGACGGAGAATGAAGATGAGAAGGTAGGTATATCGTTACGCAACTTGAGGTCGCTCCTGACAGAAGACAGCCCAAGGAGACGCAAGCCTCCGAGTATGAGAAGAAAAAGCAGTCGTTCATCACCCGCGCCATCTGGACTTTCGCCATGATCGGCATCTTTTTCGGATCCATGTTCGCAGGCCACATCTACGTGATAATCATCGTGACGGCGGTACAAATCATCTCGTTCAAGGAAGTCATTGCCATATCCAACGTGCCTAGTAGAGCAAGATCTCTACGCTTCACAAAAACCCTCAACTGGTACTTCCTCGGGACGACAATGTACTTCCTCTACGGCGAGAGTGTCATTTACTACTTCAAGCACATTGTGCTTATCGATCGTGTGCTGTTGCCATTCGCGACCCACCACAGATTCATCAGCTTCATGCTTTACGTGATGGGTAAGTTTCAATGATACTGAGGACTGAGTGGAATTCAGCTGACGAGCGATTCAGGCTTCGTCTTCTTTGTAGGATCCCTCCAAAAGGGCCACTACAAGTTCCAGTTCACCCAATTCGCGTGGACACATATGGCGCTTTATCTGATCGTCGTGCAAGCGCACTTCATCATGAACAATATCTTCGAAGGCATGATCTGGTTCTTCCTACCCGTCAGTCTGGTCATCATCAATGACATCTTTGCGTATATCTGCGGAATCACGTTTGGCAAAACTCAGCTCATTAAGCTCAGCCCGAAGAAGACTGTCGAGGGTAAAACGTCCGCTATCGAGATTGTAAGATACATACTGACCATGACAATCAGGTTTCGTCGGCGCCTGGATCTGCACGATCCTCATGGGCTTCCTTTTCACCAACATGCTCATGCGCTCCAAGTACTTCATTTGCCCGGTCAACGACCTCGGCGCCAACATCTTCACTGGACTTCAGTGCACACCAAATCCAGTCTTCATTGCACAACCTTACCACATCCCCTTCATCCCACACGCCTGGACTTTCCTTCCAACCACGGTCCGCATCTCGCCTATGCAATTCCACATCCTGGCCATGGCTTCCTTTGCAAGTCTGATCGCTCCTTTCGGCGGCTTCTTTGCATCTGGCCTGAAGCGAACATTCAACATCAAGGACTTTGGCGACTCGATTCCGGGCCATGGAGGTATGACTGACCGCATGGACTGTCAATTCATCATGGGCTTCTTCGCCTTCATGTACTACCAATCTTTCATCGCTGTCAACCACGCCTCGGTCGGGTCTGTCATCGAGGCAGCCATTACAGGACTATCTACGGAGGATCAGATGGCGGTCGTGAAGGGTCTGGCCCAACATCTGTACAACCAGGGACAGGTCAACCACAAAGTTCTCGAATACCTGGGCGATAACCTCCACGTAGCGCCGAAGACACTATGAATTTGAAGATCCTTGCGGCGTGGTGGTATCAGAGAAAGCGAAATTTGCAGTGAATGCAGAAGGACAAGGAGACATTGAGCAGGAGAATTTGATGCAGATGCAACAGACTTCCGCGGGTTTGGACCGCGGGAACTACATTCACCTAATGCAATTATAGCATGACTCCACTTCTCGGCCATTGCTGCGCGAATTGGACAACGCTGATGGCAGCACCGTGGCCATGCGTATGCATGCGGATTCCGACATGCGACGCGTGAGCATAGACACTTCTTGCAAGACGGTCCAGAAGCCTTGCAGGATCCACAATGCCACCGAGTAAGGACGCTAGCCCCCGCAAGAGAGTCTTCACACAAACATGGAGTGCAGGGAGACGGACGTCGTATTTTGTGCAATGGAGATATCATAGACGAAGCAGTCTACGTACTCACTTACTTGTCAAACAATGACCACTAGAGGCATTATCCATTATCACATGCAACCCATCGATTGATCGTGGACTCAGAGGCTGAATATGTCCAAGGTCCATCCCCGAAAACAGAGCATTTACCCCGCGTGCAAGCGCGCCCGCACCCACACTTCACATGCATTTCCACGCAAGCTGTGGCTAGCCCTCGCTCTGTTGAGTGGTTGAGCTACGGCAAGGTACCAGAGGCGATAATTTCCTGTGCTCGTCTGCTCACCGTCTCTCTTCCCCTCCTCCCTGTCTTCAAGAACGTCCTCCTTTACAACATCACAGCATTGCCATCGACGTCAACATGGCATCTGCGGACACCTCCACCCCGCGCGAGCGGAAGCCCAGCACTTCTGCTCCCATCACCGACTTCCAGGGTCCCATTGGGCCTGCGGGCATGTCGCGTCCCAAGCACAAGCGTACTGTGACGGGTTTCGGGCCTGCTGAGATCAAGAGCGTCGAGGCGAGCATTCCCGAGCCACAGAGAGAGGCGTACGTACCTTGTATCGCATGAGAATCGCATTCGAGGACTGTGCTGACTATCGATGCACAGGTGGAAGAAATACGTACGTTCGAATTCTCACTTGCTTGAGCAATATGATGTAAAGAGCAGGACTGACTAGGAGAAACAGTCGGCCAACGAGTTCACAACCAAGGAAGATTTCGGCAAGGAGGCTGTGAGACACATTGAGACCACACTCGCACGTTCGCTGTTCAACTGCGATGAGGCGTGAGGATATCTGTTCGCCATCAGGAGAGAGGCTGCGGCTGACATGGAATAGCGCGGCATACTCTGGAACGGCATTGGCCTTCCGTGACCGTCTGGTCATTGAGTGGAACAAGACACAGCAGAACCAGACTTACGCTGACCCGAAGCGTGTCTACTGTAAGGACTGCCTCAAGGTTAAGGTTGAGCTGCGAATGCTGACTATGTCTTAGATTTGTCCCTCGAGTTCTTAATGGGACGAGCTCTCGACAACGCCATGTTGAACACGGGCATGAAGGAGGTTGCCGCTGGTAAGAAAGTCTTCTATGAAACCTGGTGTTCGTGAAGCTGACGCATCTTTTCAGAGGGTGTTGCAGATCTCGGCTTCCGCATGGAAGACCTCATCTCCCAGGAGCGCGACGCTGCTCTCGGAAACGGTGGTCTCGGACGTCTCGCCGCCTGCTTCCTCGACTCCCTCGCTACCCTCAACTACCCAGCCTGGGGTTACGCCCTCCGCTACCGATACGGTATCTTCAAGCAAGAGATTGTTGATGGCTACCAGGTGGAGATTCCCGACTACTGGCTCGACTTCAACCCTTGGGAGTTCCCTCGCCACGACGTCACGGTCGACATTCAGTTCTACGGAAACGTGCGAAAGTACACAGATGAAAGCGGCAAGCAAGTCAGCGTGTGGGAGAACGGCGAGATTGTCAACGCAGTGGCATACGATGCTCCCGTCCCAGGTTACGGCACAAAGACAACCAACAATCTTCGCTTGTGGTCAAGCAAGGCGTCCAACGGCGAGTTCGACTTCACCAAGTTCAACTCGGGCGAGTACGAGGCCTCTGTGGCAGACCAGCAGCGCGCTGAGACCATCTCGGCCGTGCTGTACCCCAACGACAGCCTTGAGCGCGGAAAGGAGCTTCGTTTGAAGCAGCAGTACTTCTGGTGCGCCGCTTCGCTCTACGATATCGTGCGTCGTTTCAAGAAGTCGAAGAAGGCGTGGAAGGAGTTCCCGAATCAGGTCGCTATTCAGCTCAACGATACTCACCCGACTCTTGCTATTCCTGAACTCCAGCGCATCCTGATCGATCAGGAAGGTCTGGAGTGGGATGAGGCGTGGAGTATTGTTCAGAAGACCTTCGGATACACCAACCACACTGTCCTTCCCGAGGCGCTGGAAAAGTGGTCCGTTCCGCTTGTCCAGCACTTGCTTCCTCGCCATCTTCAGATCATCTACGAGATCAACGCAAACTTCCTTCAGTTCGTGGAGCGCAACTTCCCCAAGGACCGCGACATGCTCGGCCGTGTCTCAATCATTGAGGAGTCCCAGCCGAAGATGGTCCGCATGGCTTACCTGGCTCTTATTGGCAGTCACAAGGTCAACGGTGTCGCTGAGCTGCACTCCGATCTGATCAAGACGACCATCTTCAAGGATTTCGTCAAGGTCTACGGCCCTGACAAATTTACCAACGTCACCAACGGAATCACACCGCGGAGATGGCTGCACCAGGCCAACCCAAGACTGTCTGAGCTCATTGCCAGCAAGCTCGGAAGCCACGAGTTCCTTCGCGATCTCACCCTCCTCCACAAGATCGAAGCGTAAGTGGAGACTTGACAACTTGACCGTCCACTAAAACTAACACAGCTGCAGCTACGTTGACGACAAAGACTTCCGCAAGGAGTTCCAAGAGATCAAGTATGCTAACAAGGTCCGCCTCGCGAAGTACATCAAGGAGAACAACGGCATTTCCATCAACCCGGCCAGTCTTTTCGACATCCAGGTGAAGCGTATTCATGAATACAAGCGCCAACAGCTGAACATCTTCGGTGTGATCCACCGCTACCTTGAGTTGAAGGCGATGTCTCCCGAGGAGCGCAAGAAGGTCCAGCCACGTGTGAGCATCTTCGGTGGCAAGGCCGCTCCAGGCTATTGGATGGCGAAGACCATTATCCACCTGGTTAACAAGGTCTCCGATGTCGTTAACAACGACAAGGACATCGGCGACCTGCTCAAGGTGGTGTTCTTGGGCGACTACAACGTCTCCAAGGCCGAGATTATCGTCCCCGCCAGCGACATCTCCGAACACATCTCCACGGCCGGCACAGAAGCCTCAGGGTATGTCCTGCACACGAGCATTCAAGAAAACACACTAATCTCGAAACCTCACAGCACCTCCAACATGAAGTTCGTCCTGAACGGCGGCCTGATCATCGGCACCTGCGACGGCGCCAACATCGAAATCACCCGCGAAGTTGGCGAAGACAACATCTTCCTCTTCGGCAACCTCTCCGAGGACGTCGAGGACCTGCGCCACGCCCACCAATACTCCGAGTTCCACCTCGACCCGATGCTCAAGAAGGTTTTCGACACCATCAAGGAGGGCAGGTTCGGCGACGCTGGCCAATTCAGCGCGCTCGTCAACTCGATCGTGGACCATGGAGACTACTACCTCGTATCGGACGACTTCAAGAGTTATATTGATACACAGAAATTGATCGATGAGGCGTACAAGAACCAGGAGGAGTGGTTGACGAAGACGATTACTAGTGTGGCGAGGATGGGATTCTTCAGCAGTGATCGCTGCATTGATGAGTATGCGGAGATGATTTGGAATGTGGAGCCTTTGGCGCCGAAGGACTAGAGTGGACGGAGAGAGATTACAGGTCGGTAAAGTGGGAAAGGGTCATGGAAGGATTGATGTAGCATGGATAGAATGGGAATGAGAACATGTCATCTATGAGACGCAGCTCCAGCAATCAAGTATAAGTGACTACGATACAGTTTCGATACGAGTATAGGTATGACCGTCTCTTTGCGCGTACATTCAACTGGGGAAGACATGCTAATAGCCGTATCAATCCATTTTGCAGGACGGCTTACGAGACTTCCAAGGTAACTAATAATAAGTTAGAGTATCACGATACGGCACGAGCAAGACGTAGTGAATGGTATTTTTCATTGCATGAAAATGGAGGCACAGAGCCCACTGCAAATGATCTGTCTTCGTCGCTTGCTCAAGAAGTACAAGTGCCTTCAACCGTATTCCAGTCAAGTCAAAACGCTTTTTGCCAACTCCGGCCAAAAATCCTCCTGTGAACGCCGGAATTTTTCAAGAAGGGTCTCAAACCACTGCGTCTTCGGACTTGTCGTTGCCAATCTGCTCGCTGGCAGGCTCCGTGATAGCAGGCTCCTTCTCGACAGTCTCTTCCTGAATGACTTGGTCTTTGACTTCGTCGACGGGCACATCCTCCATTACTTCGTCTTTGATCGGAACGCTCTCCTTGAAATTAGCCTCGAGCATGGCTTTGACATTATTCGTGTCAGTGTCAGTGTCAGCTCCCACAGCGACGTCTTCCATTTTCACTTCGGTCTTGTCGCCGACATTGCCAAGCTTGATCTCGTCGCTAGTACCGGGCTCAAGTTTGACCTTGGAAGACTCAGCCTTCTAAGCATTCGTCTCCTCGATCTCCTTTCTAGCCTCTGTAGTAGCTGGAGCCTCGGATGGAGCGGGAGCGGTCTCGTCCTTGGGAGCAGGAGCGGCGTCCTCCTTTGGAGCGGCACCGACTTCGGTCTCGGTCTCTTGGCCGGCCTCGGCCTTCACCTCCTTCTCTTCGTCGTCCTTCTGTGGTGCCTTATTTGAGCCGTCGTTGCCCTTCTGGAACTTCTCGCGGCGCTGCTTCCAGTCGTCCGCGTCCCCGCCATCGTCACCATCATCACCGTCACGCTTGCGCTTGCCGTAGTCGAATGAACCACGACGATCGCCGCCATCACGACGACCGCCACGATCACGGCGATCACCACGGCCACGACCTCCGCGGTTACCGTCGCGACGGTACTCACGGTTGTTGCCCCACTGCTTGGGCGAATTTGGCTGAACGGTGCCTTCGTGGATGGCGTTGACCTTTGTATCGACGTACTGCCTCTTGCTCATGGTCAGGAGCTCCTTGTCGTTGTACTTGGGCTTCTCTTCCATCTCGAGGAATTGGGTAGCAGCGGCCTCGTCCTGGAACTCGACGAAAACTGAGCCCTTGAAGGTTCCGTCTTGCTGACGGCGGAGACGGACGGAGCGAACACCGTATGGCGAAAAGAATCTGCGTTGTTGTCAGTGTGGAACTTCGCGGACAAAATTGCGGGAAAGACTCACTCTTCGATGTCGAAAGCGGTGCTATCAGTCTCTTCGCCGAATCCCTTCGCATAGATGCTGCGTCCCATGCTGACCGAGGTGAGGAGCTTGTCGTTCTCCTTGGGGTCATCGGTGAACTTGCTGTCCAGCGGCTCCTTACGGAAGACTTCGTCCTTGTCGTTGACCTCGAGAAAGTCGCTGCCCTTGATAGCCTCGACCACGGCGCTGAATGGCTGGAAGTGACGCATGCGCTTGAAGTTGTGGATAGTCTTGATCGGGATTGGCTTATTGGCTGGGCCACCAGTCTCGGCGAGCAAGAAAGCGTCGCATGGCAAGTTGGAGTCGGAGAAGTAGAACTCGACTTGACGACGGATCTCTCCAGCATCGTTGCTCTCTTCCTTGCGCTCAAAGGCAGTCTTTACACCGCTGCGACCACGCCAATTACCTCCACCACCACGTCCACGTCCTCCTCCGCCGCCTCCTCCACGTCCACGTCCACCGCCGCGTCCCCGGCTGTCGCCGCGACCGCGGCCACCGCCACGGCGGCCTCCATCGCGGTCACGATTGTCACGGCTGTCACGGCTGTCACGGCTGTCACGGCTGTCGCGCTTGTCGTAGCGCTCGAAATTGTCCTCGCCATTGCCATTGCGATCTCCGCTGTTCCCCGAGTCTTTCACGTCCTTGCTGGTTGCTTTGACGTCTCCATTGCTGTTGTCATTGGTCGATTCGGAAGGCTTGCTGGTCTCGGCGACTGGAGCGGTTTGCGGCTCAGCAGCTGGAGCTTCGGCCATGATGTGTATGGTGTGTGTTTGAAGGATGAGGTTGATGTCGTTGTTGAAGGTGTAAGAATTGTAGATTTCAGGCGGAGATCAAGAGGAGTCACCGCGCATGTGACAGAGGGTGGAAAGAGTGACAGAGAGTGAATGTCAATGGATTTGGGGAAAATTCAAGCTCGAGGGCCGACCACCCCGCGAATTTCAACGACTAGGTTTTACGGAATGGCAAGACTGACTAAGCCCGCGGAGAGACGGACTTCTTGAGAGGTATTGTAGAGGCGTATATTCCACTCGCCGTTGATCATCTCATTCCCGCGCAATGCCACGCACAAAGCGCTTCCATGCGCTAAAGCGTCCGGTAAGTGAAGACATACGCGACTGAGAGCTGCCAACAACTCCTGACCCACTGCCTCACAGAAACTCCGGCAGGATTGGTCGAAATGGAATCTCTACAATCTCACACGAGTCACCACACCTCCCGCGTCAAACAAGACCTTCTTCCAGCAAAAATGGGCCGCCAAAAGTATGCTGCGATCTTATCACAATCCGGATGTCCGAGAGGGCACGTGGACACGGATGTTCGACAGACGATTACCGGCAGTTGTACCCATGGATCATCGATATCTGGCAAAAGAGGATGGCAGCGAGATGGCGAAAGGACGAGGCATGGGAGTTGAGAAAAGACCAGTCGATGAGCAGGATGACCGGAGAGGGGCGGCGCGCGCCAGGCCCGATAAGAAGACGCCTTACATGCACATGACTTTTCATCCCCTGGAGCGGCGGCTGGACACATCTATATTTCGTGCTCTGTTCGCAAGCTCGACGCGGCAGGCCCGACAGTTTGTCGTACACGGATTTGTTAAAGTCAACGGCAAGAAGATGCAGTACCCTGGATACCAACTCAACCCTGGCGACATGTTCTCGGTGGAGCCGGACATGGTTCTGTTCGCCACTGGAGCACGTAAGGTGAAGAAGGAGGACAACAGATCAAATCTGGAGATTCGGCGAGCGTATCTGAGGCGGCAGGAACGGGAAGAGGAGACCAACGAGCAGAGATCGCGAAGAAAGCAGCAAGAGGCGGAGGAGGCATTGGAGGAGGAGGACGCGGAGGATATCGCGGACGACGCATCACCTGGGGACGGCGTGGCTGTTGTGGATCCAAAGTCAAGATACGGCACAGAGCTTCGGGCATTGATGAAGCGCGCAAAGGTCATCCTCGCGGACTCGAAGCGCGACTTGTCCGGCAAGAGCAAGATTGAGCTCAGAAACTTTACTCGTCAAGTTAAGACAGTATTTGCCAAGCTTAGGAAGACGGAGGAGTCCGAGACAGAAGCAACACTCGAAGGATTAGAGACCACATTGGCGGAGATTTTGACCAAAGTTCCGCAAGACTCTGTCCCTGAAAGCGAAAAGCCTGCAGATACAGAAGCGACGGATGCAGCTGCCTCAGGTGAGCAGCCCGTACAGTCGACGAAAGAGAACGCCAATCGCGCAAGAAAGGACGCCGAGCTTCTCCACGCCGCTCTGGAGCGTGCACGTGCGAACCCCATCGACGAATCAAAGCCGTACGCCACACCATGGGAACCGCGGGAGTTCATGAGTGCATTTGCCTTCATTCCGAGATATCTGGAGGTCAACCAGAACATCTGCTCGGCAGTGTATCTGCGGCACCCAGTCGCGCGACCTGGGCTTGCGGAGGTTCCAACACCTTTCTCGGCGGAAACGATGGCGCTAGGATTCAATTGGTATCTTCGAAGGCGATGATCGAGTCTTGTCGTCGCATGGGCGGTGTTCAGTGTATCATATTTAAGCGTCATGTGTCATATCGAGGATTGTACCATGTCCTCCTTCACAAGAAACTGATCCCTGCCAAGGATTAAAGCTCGACTTCTCTCGCACTTCCAACGCTCTCAACTCTTTCCCTGACACTTGCTAAATGCAGCCTTGCCATTCTGTCGAAACTCCAGATGCCTGTTCAGATCTGATTCTCTCGAATCAAAATTCTCGAAGAGAAGTCAATCGCCGGCGGACATGACGCGCGCCACCAGCACGTTGCTGTAAACGGTGTCACTGGTCTGAGCTGTGCTTGACGCACTATGCTGGCGGGTATATGGCCCTTTCCATTCCTCGGCTGGGTAGCGATCACGACTATACTGGAGTATTTTCACCCAACCGACACACTGCTGCGATGCATCGTATACGGTATCTGACTTCAAGTTGGATTTGGTCAAGAACACTACGAGCATCGTCCTACTGGATCAGGGCGGCGGGCTTTCTTATTAGCCCGTATCCTCCCTCCGCTCAGCGCAGTACTTGGTCCGCATCAAACACGGAGAAGTAAAGTCGCTGCAATGCTAGTCCCGGCCTTAGCAATGTGGTTGGAGGTACCAAGGAGTCGTGGCTTCGTGCACCCGAATACCTGGCTCTCAGCCGTCGGAATTGGAATATCGTTGCTGGTCATACACTTCAAATCTGCGAGCGTCAGACAATAAGTTCCTCGCCGATGGAGTATTCGAATGCTGTCAGCACTCCGTGACAGTCGAAGCTTCGTGCCAAGGCTTCAAGTATCGCGGAAGCCACAACACTCTTTCTCAATGGAGGTACCGGATGGTCGCCTTTGTTTCCGGCCAGGCTCAGTCCTACTCGAAATGATTCCGGCAAACACGGCACTGAACCGCCATTCTCCCTGACAGATTGAAGGCTTCACATGCCTAGCACGAACCTTCTGATCGAGGGACGTCCGAAATGGTCAAGATCGACACGTGGATAGCATCCTTCGCATCCTTTGAACACTTATAAGCAGACATCCTTCCAGTACTGCAGCTCGTCCCGGTTCCTCCGTCTCGGCAGAAATATCGAATGGACCATTCCGCCGGCTTTGAGCAGCATCGTCCCTCGAGCCAGCGGGATCTCGGATCCACAATGCTGCACGGCATCTGGCCCTTTCCGTTCGTAGGATGGGACTTCTCGCTTCTCTTGCTAGAAGTCTGCCTTCGACCCTTTCCACCTCCTATACTTCGCCATGACTATCATTTGGCTTGTCATCGGATTCGGCCAATTCCAGCAGCGTTGACAACGCAGTGCGAGCATCTCCCACCATGAACGACTCCTACAGCACTACGCTCTCTCACCACTGGACTCGGTGCTCGGTCCGCGGCCAACAAGCAGGAGCTCAGTGGTCGCTGCGAGGGTTGTTCCGGCTTTCGTACTGTGGCTGGACGTTCCGCGGAATGTAGGACGGGGACATCCAAATGTCTACATGTCGGCATTTGGGTTCGTTTTACTGGTGGGTGGGACTTTGATCAAGTCGGCTGACTGGCCGTCGCCGACGGCCAATGTCCACAATGAGTCGTGATCAGCAGGTACTGATTGAGAGAATGATGATACAGAAAGAACGAGGCTTCAGGACAAGCTTGGCTAGGAATGCCGCATCACGGAGAGACGAGATGAAAACACACTTGTCGATTGCGAGAACTCATCCAAGGCAATTGATGCATATCGATGTACACGCTCCAATATCGACGCAACAATCAAGCACTCCCTCATGACCATCACGTTGCAACCACTTCCAACACTGGCGTACACTTCTGAGCTTCCCCACCTCAGGTAAGGAGCTAGTAGTACGCCCAAGCAGATGGGTAGTCACTGCGGTCAATGTGGAATACGATGTCGACGCACTGTTGACCCTCCTCCGGTGGGTCAGATCTGGATGCGCGGCTCGCCGCATAGATCTTACTTGCGCCGCCATTGCGGTCATCGTCGTCCACGCATGAGATCCAGTCCTGCTCCTCGAATTGCAGGCTGTCGTCGGTAATGTCGAAGCCGGTGAATGTCGGGTTGCCGGCGGGCTTGCCCTCGTGCGCCGGCGTGAACCGCAGCTTGCCTTCATTGGTGACGTAGACTCGCTGACCGCCGGGCACGTCGACGGAGAGTTGGAGCTGACTCGTGCCGTAGACGAAGCTGAAGATGGTCGTGTCGTTGTTGGCTTGCTCGTCCTGCCCCTCGGAGAAGGTTCTCGTGTCTCTGCCGGTCCCTGGGAAGTGTGTCAGTGGTGGACTGCCGCAAAGGGAGGAAAGAAATACTTACAGAATTTGAGGCGGTTGGCATTGATGGAGAAGCCAAATTTGCTGCGGTTGGCAAGAGCAAGTCCGGTGAAGCGGAGGGGATCGTTCGGTGTGCCCTCGAATGTCGTACCCGGGGGAATCGCTCGGCCGGGTGCGGCTGCTGCCACGGCGGCGAAGAGGAAGGCACAGGCGATCTTCATTGTTCTGGTTGGAAGTTTGTTGGGATGAGTTGCTTCTTCCGGAGATTGAGGTGTTGGAGATTGAGGTGTTGGAGATTGAGGTGTTGGAAGATGGTACAGTCTTGAGAGGTGGTGCTCGAGGGTCTTTATATCATGACTTGAGCATGCTACTAGTCGATGGCGAATACGCACATCTGACGCTCAGACGGTAGGTAGTCACCGCCCATCGAACCACTCTTGGCCTTGCTGAGGGTTTACAAGGCTTATAGAACTATTGGCAATTTTGGCACCATTGGCGTGTGGCCAAGGCCGTAATATTGCCGCGATATGACACCTTCAAGGGTGTATCGGGACCGTGGCCATGTCCGGGGCATGATCATTGTTTGTTGTTGTCTGTGACTCTGTGGCCGGTGGTGCTCTTGCTTCCTTTCAATCCATTCCTCATTGCAGCCGGCTCGTCCTCACCATGAACGCCATTCCTGATGACATTGCCTCACAGTGATCATGTCAATGGGCATTCATGACAAATGCCTCTCACACTCCATTCATCTCTCTTGCACGGTTCATACGAAGTCTGCGTTGCTAATTTGGGCTACTGGCCAGACCACAATAGCTTTGTCGTTAGTACAGTATCCGCGGGGCCAGTACTGTCCAAAAAGAGCGACGAATCTGTCTATGCTTTTAGTCACCTTTTGCGGAACGCGAGGAAGCAAGGTAGTTCTAACGTGTGCAAGGGGGAAGTTGGCTCACCACGAAGTTGGCTCAACCAATCGAAACTGCTGCCTGAAAGATGCCTGAGAATGCGATTGGTCATTCCCCTGGAAATACCAACTTCGTAGTGAGCCAATTTCCCCGTGGGTGTAGCTGACCTCCCAACGCTAAAACCTGAGCTCACAACGCTAGAGCTCGGCTTATATGCCAAAAGCGGAACTATAAGCCGAAAATTGCGGGAGTAGCCGAGGGATGTTAGGTGTAATGTTATAGCGTAGACGCCTAGGCGCATATATTAGACCGCGCGCGAAGTTTAAGGGACGCTAAGCTACTAGCGCGAAATCGAAATCTTCTCCCCTTCCTTTTTCCTTCCTTACTTCTACTCGCTTATTATAACCTTACTTATAACTACCTAGGTAAGTTATTCCTAATATTACTGCTAACCTTATTATAGCTTACCCTTTATAGCCTCTACGATTACGTAAGCACAAATTCAAGATATCCCTAACCTTACTACTTACCTTTCGGCTAACCGCTATATACGAACCTTAAGATAAAGGACAATAGAGTACTCGAGCAGACTAGAAAACTAGCGGCTAGCGTAAGGTTAATCTAGATATTATAGGTAAGCTTATCGCTAACCTTATGTAGAAATACTATAAGAGAATAGTTAAGGCTTAGGGAGACGGAATACGGATAAGGGGAAAGGCTTTCGACGTAGTTTATTGTTATCCTTAGCCTTATATATAACCTTACTACTAACCTTATAGCTTATAGGACGACTATAAGCACGTCGTAATTCCTAAAGGCTAGCCGATCTACCTAATGCCGGAGGGATAGAAGTATAGATTCCCTAATGTTATAGCTAATCTTATAGCTAACCGTATACAGATACACTAAGGGAACCTTCGTGTTAACCTTAAAGGACAAAGCTATCCCGACTCCGGCACCTCTAATAAACAAGGTAACGATAGGTATATTATGCCTAACGTCGCACCTAACCTTACGGCTAACTACATTATAGGCGCCGAATCTAACGGCTCGGAAGATTCTAATAGAGAAGTATCTATTCCGAGATATAGCTTTAATAATTAGGATAAGGCTAGGCTATATAACATAAGCTTACGTATAACACTACGACTAACCTTATAGCTAACCTATTATACAGTACCGGGCTACTTCTTATATTAATATAAAGCAGCACGTGCGGAGTGTAGTAAGTAGGGCCTAATATTATCCCTAATATTATAACTAACCTTATAGCACCGTATTCGAGTTGCTAGATAAGGCGAAGGCCGCGACGGAGTATATAAGAAGGGCGGAGATAGAGGATTCGACGATAATACCGTTACTAAGACCGAGGGTAACGTTACTACTAATCCTATAGCTAACCTTATAACTAATACATTATAGCTGCCTACCGCGTAATCCTAACTACGACGAACGAGAAGGGCGGATAGGCTAGTAACCTAGCCGCTAAGACGTATGTTTCCCTAGTATTACGTCTAACCTTACTGCTAACCTCTCTAGTCTATCCTCCGCTAAGAAATCGAAGAAGCGGACAGCTAAGAAGTATGTTTCCCTAACATTATGCCTAACCTTACGGCTAACCTCTAAAGCGCTCCCCCCTCTAAGAAATCGAAGAAGGATATTAACGCGAAGTCGGCGCCGACTATTATCGATGTCGATAAGGAAACCGAGGATAAGTATATTACCTATGTCCTTACGCCTAACATTATTGCTAACCTTATTAGACCCCCTAGGAAAACTACTAGCGGCAAAGGCCTTAAATCTATAGAGGCGATCGTAGCGGCTTAGGGTGCTATAGCTAGATTGTAACGTTATACCTAACCTCGCACGTAACCTTATAGCTAACAATATCCAGCGTGCCGGAGACCTTCCCCTAATATAAGCAAGATGTCCGTACGAAGAAAGGCAAGAAGGCGTTAAAGAATAGAGCAAAGCCGCCGGTCGTCTATAAGGAGAAAGATGTAACGTTATCGATAACACTATATTTAACCTTACGGCTAACCTTACATAGCTTAACTACACTAACGCCCTTAAAATCGCTAAGAAGCATCTCGTAGCTAGCATGCCCTACGAGCCTTATATAAATGCCTACCGCGACCGTAGTAACCTTACGGGTAGTAACACCGCTAAGTGCTTTAAAATCTTCGAATGCTACGCGTGGAACTTGTTTAGTAATAGTTAGGAGATTAAGGAGGCCCTCGACTAGGATTCTCCGGTAGCTCGTTAAGACGGATAGTAATACTAGGGTCGACGTTAGGGGTAACATTAAGGGTAACATTATCGGTAACCTCGCTAGAAAAGCCTACAGTTTTAATATCCTAGGTAGTAGCACCTTCTAGTAAAACAATTGAATTTTATGCACCTAACACTACATGTAACCTTATACGTAAGCCTATCGCACAGCTTTTCTTGCCTACTATCCTAAGGATTTAATAGATAGATAGATATACTTATTTCTTTACTATTTTAATAATCTAGTCTTATCTACTTATATCTCCTTATTAAGAGCAAC
>JALRMM010000310.1:0-43880 GCA_026122155.1 Zymoseptoria crescenta | reverse complement strand
AGGTACGCGTTCTTCTAGGATAAAGGTCTCGGCGTTCGATCGGATATAGCCGGCCTTTTTAAGAAAGTTATACCGTTTATGCTAATTAGCGTATATGCCTATATATACGCATTCTACTCGATCTAGTCGACTCTAACGATAGCTCGCAATTTGGATAGCACCGTTCGGTACCCTACTATTAAACTAGCACATCTCTATGGAATTTTCAAGTTCAAGCTACGTAAATAGGACTCTTGGATATAGAAGCGACAGGATGCCGTTCTAGAGTACGTTATATTAAAAGTACGTAAGGAGCTTCCTCGACCCTACGAAGATAGCCTTTCTAGTAATATTAGCTAGTTCGCCTATACTATAGACGGCGTACCGACTATAGAGGACATAGACTCCGACGCGGACAATAATAGTAAGAATAAGGGTAATGCTATAGATAATACCGGAGGTATACGAAGTAGCCTACCCGCCTACCTAGGCGGGCTCGTAACTAGGCCTATAACCGCGAAGGATATAACGCTAATTAGAGATAGTACGTACGGTACGAGCGAGGTTAGCAACAATAGTAACGAAGGCCTAGCGGATGCGTCTAGTAGTCCGATAGCGGGTAAGGAGCGAGGAGAGGAAGATGCTAGAGAGGCGGACTTATCGTTTACGTAAGTATACTAGCACCGAGTCGTAATAGAGCTAACGTCCTCGATAGTCGTACGGTGCTAAGTAGTACTAGTACTAGTAGTCCGATAGCGGATAAAGAGTAACGGGGGAAGGATACTAGAGGAGTAGACGTATCGTTTACGTAAGTATACTAGCGCCAAATCGCGCCGGGGCTAACACTCTCGATAGTCGCGCTAGTCTAAGCGGTAATAAACTATAGGCTCCGAATAAGCGTAGAGAAACTTAAGAGCATAACGAGTAAGGCGGTATAGAGGACGACGAGGACGAAGTTTAGAAACCGGAGGAGGACGAAGAGTAAGTTATAGTAAGACAATATAACTACGTGCTAACCGGGATGTAATAGTAGATATAACGGCCGGCGCGGCGAGGGCTATTCTACTTCTTAATCGAGTAGTAAGGATAGAAGGTACGGTAAACTATTAGCCCTACTAACATTAACTTTATCTAACGCTCTCGTAGCTACGACGACTATATCTACCTATAGGGCGACCAAATAGACCCCGATGCTACTAAGTAGGTAGTTCTAGAGCGGACGGTCCGACGAGCGATCGGAAGGCTAACGGAAGAGCTTGTATAGTAGTACACTTTATAGGAGAAGTCGAAGCAAAGGGGGAATAAAGGGTAGAACGTTCTATAGTAAGACAAGGCGTTTAGTAAAGGACTATAGAAAAGGACGTATTAGGACGAGTTTAGGACATTAAGCTAAAGGAGGACAAGAAGGCTTTATATCGAGCTATCCAGGTTTAACGACAAGTAGTAGATACTATGTAGCACTAATACGAGTATATAAATCCGACTATACCTATAGATACTAGTTAACGTAAAACCGGCTAGATACTACGACTAAGGTAGCTAATATAGACGTTATGTTACCTACCGCGGAGTGAACGCTATATAGCGCTCGGTTATAGTTAAGTCGTAGGCGACTACTAGTAAACTCGAATTATAGCGGTCGTTAGTAAAACGTCTATATAGTAAGTCCACGGCGACTTAACGCCAAATTACTAAAGAGCGGTCGCTAGTAAAACGTTTATATAGTAAGTCGACGGTAACTTAACGCCGAATTACTAAAAAGCGGTCGCTAGTAAAACGTCTATATATTAAGTCGGCGGTAACTTAACGCTAAACTAACGTATAGCTATAGCTATAAAATAAGAAGAAAAGAGCGACGAACTTGTAGGAAACAAACTCGTATAATAAGGGCTTTACGACAGCATTTCGTAAATATTATAAGTAGAGAAGAAGTAGTTTTCCTAGACTTTACGAGGCGCGAGCGAGGCGCGAGCGAGGTACTCGGGGACATATGTTTTATACGAGGCGCGTAAGGCGGGCGAGGCGAGCAAGGCGCTCGCTAGCCTCGCGTTTTGGATTTTCGTAACGTAAAGGTTATATCCGAGAAGTAGATAAGAAACTTCCTACGTAGACTAATCGCAATCTCCGATTAGCTTATTTATAGTTTTAGCGACAAGAGAGATAATCGGTCGATTAGAAGCGATATAAGGGATAAGGGCCTTAACAACCTAATTATATAGCTAGGACGTAGTTCCGCCCTTACTATAGTATTTAGCTATATATCCGATTACTACGTAGAGGGAGGTAGCCGGTAAGAGATTATAGTTGCCGCGCTACCTAAGCGATATTATTAGTAAGAAGTAATTCAAATTGTTCTTATTGCTCTATACGTAGAAGCTCTAATAGATAGGGTTACGGCGCTTACTAGTTTCGGCTTTATCGAGAACATCGCAGGGGAAATAGAATCTATAGAAGGTTAAGAGGTTATTAGCGTTCTGTCCCTTCTTCCGGCGCTAATAGTAGTTAGTATAGACATGCCGCTATACGTAATTAATAACATCCGAGAGATTACGTAGGGTATTAGTAAGCTAAGCAGCACTAAGATTAATCGTACTACGCTCGCTACGTACTTTAGTCCTAGCGGGCTCCGGATTAATAGCTTTAAGTTAACGGTCCTATACGTTAGTGAACTACATACGACCTTCTTTAGTCTTAATGTCGGCAAATTAAGTAGGAATACCTAATAACTAGACGAAGCTATAAGTATGCATACTACTACGGCCCTAAAACTCGTAGCAAAACTAGTAGTCTATAATATAGAACTTTAGCTTAATAACGGTCTCTATAAATATACTAAGTCTTCGCTAAAAGTGTATAGCGGCGAGATAAGAATAATTACGGAGGTTCTCTCGTGCGATCTTAATTCGATCTTAAGGGGTGCCGTTAAGCTACTCCTAGTATTTCGGTAAATGCCTTATAAACGAGTCCTATTGTAGATCGGCAAAGCTGAACGTAAAGACCATAAGTAGTTTGCTTAATCTACGTATGTAGGCCTCGAGGTTATGCTCTATACTATTCTAGTATATACGGGTGCTACGGAGGCTTGCTAAGGAACGGACAATAGAGCTAAGGAGGGCTTTAGCTATAGGATCGTCCGGTATATCGAAAGCTATACGAATATCGTCTATCGTAAGATCCTTATACTAAGGATAGAGGTTAACGAAGAATAATAACTTACTACGAGTCTAATTGCGCATTTTAGTGTTAAACACGATATAGTAGAACCCTTAGATAACGGGTAAAGCGCATCGTTATATTTTATAAGATAATCGATGTATTAGCGATAGTTTACCTCTCGGTCTCGTAGCTAGATAATCTCTACGAGCCTATAGGGGAAAAGCGATAGGAATGCTAGTAATAGAATCGGCTAAGTACCTAACTACTCCGATAGTAGACGCTCCTCGACGTCTAGCTATATAAGGCGAGGGCGTTATTAAGGCTACTTACTACCGAGCGGGTTATTTCGACGAGCACTAACCCTTTAGGCGAGATCGTCTATATCTTGCTATTCGGGGTTAAGGTTAGGAACTACACTACCGTCGTAGCCGAGATCTTCTAGCTCTTCCGCTTTAGCGGAGTTAGATACCTATACTTTAGGCTAAGTTCTTAGACGCTAATCTCTAGTAACGTCTCTACTACTAGTAGCACCGGCTTTATATCCTACCTAAGCAAGACGGTTAATAATGTTACCGTTAGTAGGTAGGTCGCTAATACGGTTACGATTAATAACGATATCTCGATACCTAGGGTAATTCGCTTAGAGGTACTCTAGCTATTATATAACGACGTCTCGGCGTATAGTAAATTCGCGACTAAATTAACGCTCTCGGCCGGCTCGGTCTACTACATTCGAGTTATCGGCATTTAAAGGCTTCAAAATAATAATGTTAAGATCCTCCGGAATAAGTAGCAGTTTATTAACGAGCTAGATAATATCGCGAAGGAAGGTAGCGACATAACTACGGTACGACTATTACTAGCTACGAATCTAGAAGTATTCGACCTAGACGTAAATACGTAAGATAAGCATCTCTTCGACTATTATAAGCTCGGTTAAGTTATAGGTAATATAGCTAGGATCTATGTAGTTAAGCGTAGATATTAAAGGAGGGTCTATAGGTTTCTTGTCCCTACCTTTACGAGCCCTACTACGGTAAGTCTTATAGACGACGCTAAAGTCTTAAAAGTCTTATAGATCTTAGTTAAACTATCGTTCGCTATATAGGTAGTAGAGTGTTAAACGTTCCTTAGCGAGCTTACGCTCGAAATCCTAAATAAGTGCCTAATCGAAATTAGACACGGCTAGCTAATCTAGATCTCTAGTAAGGGGGAGGCTCTACTCGGTAGTTAAGCAATTAATATAGTCTTAATACCTACGAGTCTTCTAACTATTACGAGAGGCTAACTAACGTCGTCGTATTTTGGCCGCATTCTAGTTAGGATCTTAAGTGCCTACTAGACCGGTGCTTTAAGTACCTCCTAGACCGGTGCTTTAAGTGCCGGCTAGATCGGTGCGCTAGGTAGTAAATTCGAAGCGATTACTCGAAAGGGGATTTTAAAAGCTACTTAGTAGTAGAGGGGGTATATTATTATTATCGTCCGGCGGAGGGGGAGGGGACTAAGACCTATCGAAGATATTACGGCAAGGATTATATTTAGTTATATACTCTAGAAAGACGCTTTAGTAAAAGTTAATACGAGTAGAGTTGTACCGCTTATTAATATACTACTTCTACTTAGCCGTAAGATTAGCGTCGAGAATACCTATAGTATAATATATATAGACGTTATTATAGGTAGGGCCCTAATAATTTGGATACTATCGTAGATGCTAACATTTATTATAGAAGAAGAAGTTACGTAGCTATGTCGGATCTAGAGTAGGCATACTTAATTCGATACGGATACGCGTAGCTATACGCTATTCTTACTATTTAGTAGCGATACGCTAGGGTATATTAAGCTAGTCTTATAGGAGTTAAGTGCCGCGAGGGCGGTATAGTAGGACTAGGGCATTACTAGCTCTAGTTATAGTAGGTATAGCGGCGAGTGTCTTAAGAGGTAGTATAGGAGTAGCTAGAGGCGCTATAGTCTTACTCTTATAAGGACGCTTTTTACTAAACTATATAGCCGAGAAGCTAGGCTAGGTTTTACGATAATTAGAGTATTGTTTAACGGGCTTCTTATAACCCTTACGGCCGTCGATATAGTAATCCTTAGGCTTAAAGTAGCCGTGGATATATTTAATTATACTAGGGTACTCGGAGTCGCTATCGGATTCGAACTAGGTCTCCGGATCGAATAGAAGAGGTTTATTATCTATACTATACTTATTAGGTTGTTAAGAATTGTTACCGTTACTAGCTCTACTACTAGCGGAGGGAGTAAGAGATACTACATCGACGGAAACTAGGGATTATAACTATAATTATAATTAGGGTTAGACGGCCGAACAGACTACACCTTCACGCGGTAGCCGTCGTAAGTACCTTCTTCGGAAGGGAAACTAAGACAGTCTAGAAGAAACCTTCTCGAAAACCTCCTCGAAAACCTCCTCGAAAACCTCTCGAATCCGTCGAACTCCTTCTCGAAATCCGCCCTAAAATATAAGCTATAACAGAACAATAGCATAATTCGAACGAACAGCCCTATACTACGAACGAGAAGAAGAAGAAGAAGAAGCAGTCCACTCTACCCTATACGCGCACCTCCTCGAAATCCGAACCGAACTGTACCTCTTTCCCTCTAGAGATTCGGGTCCTCTACGGATAAGTGCACTTTAAAGAGCTAGAACTCGGTGGAATCTACAACTCTACGATCAACCTACGTTGTCGTAGATAGAACTACTACTACGATACTATAAAGGCATATTAAGGACAAGAGAAGATAGCGAGTTAGATAGCTGCTTTTATACTGCTTTTATACTACTTTTGTACGGCATTTTGTACGGTACTCTACTCTACTTTTCGAATTTGTAGCATATGTGCGAAGCGGAAGGATCCGCTGAAAATTCTATAAAAAGCTTAGCGCGAAAATTCTATAGCTCTAGCTATAGTAACACTCGTTTGATTTCCTTTATCTTGCATTTGTTTAAAGTCCTTTAGCATTGCCTTAGGCACGGGGTTTCCTCTAAGGTCGAAGAATACCGAGAAAATTTGATTGTAAATAGATCTACTACCTTACTTACAAGGCCGTCCTACATAGTCTTAGACTCCGAAAGGACGTAAATAGAACAAACAAACAAACAAACAAACAACAATAATTAGGGTTAGGGTTAGGGTTAAAAGGAGAGTTAAACGGAAGGCCGAGAAGGGGTTTAGAAGCGGATTAGAAGAAAGTAGGACGGATAGATATTAGGTTAGGCTTAAGTTATAGAAGATAAGGTAGGAGTCCGTATTAATATAGGTAGTAGCTATCTATAGACGTAGTTTGCTAGGGCTTCTACTTTATGTTTATAATTATTGTCCGGTATTTCCTATATATGTTTAGGGTTATTATAAAGTCTTAGATATCGTCTACTACCTACTAGATACATCTATATACTAGTTAGACGGTTCCGAGTAGACTATATTATGTTTACTAAGTTAACTATATCTATTGTTAATACTATTATATACGCCTAGTAGCGGGCCTTTTACCTCTAGCGGCCCTACTAGGGGCTTTTTTTATTTACGCCTACGGTAGGCTATATATACTAGAGATTATTATAAGTACTCTATACGTTGTTAGACAATTGTTAATATTATTGTTAATATGCGTAAGTTTGTAACGTAAGGTATACGGTTAATCTTCGGCTAACGTCTAAGTAAGAATAGACTAATTAGAGCGTGCGCTTTTCAGGAATTTGAGCCCCCCCAAGCCCGGCTAAAGTTCGGCGGTTAATTAGCACTCGCTAAGGGGGACATATCCCGCCTCGACCCAACAAACAATAATAATCTCCCTTTCCACCAAAGTCAGACACCGTGGCCCATCGACACAGCCGCTCGCCAACAATCAGTAAGCGGACTGGCAATAGGTGCATTCTCCGATCAGTCTCGGCCCATCTAGCGGCTGCGTTCTGTTAGCACGAAGCCTCCGGGAGAAGATCGTGTCCAGTCACTCCAAACTCACATCGAGACAGCCAAGTCGATTCAACATTTGAGCGAACAGTCGTTGCCAACGCCGTCACACCAATCGTATTTACTGGCCTCGTCTTCGTTCGCACAAATCCCCCCGTAATGGCGGCAGAGGGCGATTGGCCCGGGCAAGAGGCCTGAAGGTCTTTTAGATACGCCCAAGCACACTCTGTCTTGACCTAAATGCGGAGAGCGGAAGGGTCAGCAAATGATCAGATACTCGTGGGCCTATGCCCAGCTCCATGTGGCCTCCAGCCCTCTGGATTTCACTCACAGTAGCCAGCACAATGGTAGTTGTTCTCTGGGTCGCCCTTGAAACCGACCTTGCATTGAGGAACTTCTTTTTCGTTCGTACACAAGCAAAGAAGAGGCTGGTAGCATTCGCAATCAGCATCCTGGCACAGCCCGCTAGCCGCAACGAAGAGAAGCGCTAGAGCTACGAGCTGACGGATCATCGTGCTGAGTTCAGGATTTGTTGAGCGATCTGGTGTCGGTGGGAGGGCGTAGTCGTGGAGAATTTTGCGGCGGGAATTTCTTGATTTCGCAGAGGTAGGTAGTCGAATGGACCAGCAGACATATGTTGAGCTCGACGGGACATTTGATATAAGGCGCAGTCTGGACATGGGCCAGGATGAGTCTTGATGCAACGCCGTACGTGCGAAAAAAACTGGCCATCGTGCTTTGACCAGAGAATCGACGTTGGTTCGTTCATCGACCAGGTGTGGTCCTCGGTTCAGATGCTTGCAATACGAGTACAGGCTCGGTGATGAAGGGAAGAGTATGCCATTCTTTGAAGTCACATAGCCTGTACCCACGTTAGAGTTCCGTACAGCGTTCGAACCCGGCCTGGAATTCAGGTTGGTCCTGTCAGATGAGCCCAGACAGAGGTGTGTTGCGCGAGGCTGCCAGTAAGCTCTTGAGTACGTCTCCTGCGGCACTGAATGCCGATTTCCTTGCGCATCCGGGACAGCTTCGAGCATCCCTTCACATCAGCTCACAGCGTCCCCGGGAACAAGCCGCTCGACTTCCCCGGACGACATTGCCTTGCCGCGGTAGGTCTTCGTCACAAGGATGAAGCTGTGGCATGAGAGCTTCGAGAAAGCGACGCAGACCGTATGGTAAGCGAAGGCCTGAAGTCGCGCATCGAGCGAACGTTGAGCGAATGACGCCAGGGTAAAGCCGTCGGCAGGCTGAAGAAGTGGCGATCGGCGCCGAGTGGCGGTTGACTTGCAATTGAATGATCCTGGTGATGGAACTTGATCCAAAGCATCGGCGCGACCGACGAGGCAGGTTGTCCTATCGGGCAGAAAGAAGTCCAGTCGATGACTAAGCACTTTTCATGAAAACTCAACCTCCCCTTACCTCTTGCTACTGCCCGGTCCTTGGGGACGACGCCCGCATATTCGTGCCAATGCGGCATCCAGAAGTCCTCGATGCCTGTTCCGATACTTGTTCTAATGAGGCGTCGATTGAGTCACCGCTGTAAGCACTGACATGGATGCACAAGTAGGGCTGTAGCTTTCATCTACCCTGACCCTACACTTGAAGAATACCATTGCAGGGTACCAAGGAGCGATTTCCCTGGCGATCCGAGAGTGACGTTACTCGACATCGGCGAAGCCTTCTTTTGCCAGAACTCTACCGCTTCTTTCAGCATCCGATACTTGGTCCGCAATCATACACGACCGCCGTCAGCTCAGCGCGGTGATACAACGGACCGCGATCATACCATCATCGTAACTCCCTTACCCCTCTCGCGTACGCTGTCGAATGGCATACGGTCGCTGGGTGATTGGCAAGAGCGCATCGGAGCATTCGACATCAACCTTGTCCGTGACTGATGACGCAAGTACTTGGATCCTCCTGGATATGCTCCCTAGGGCCTGTCAAGACGAAGATCAGTGACGATCCACTTGTGAGAATTGGCAGCACAAGGCATAGAGCAGGATCGCGAGTTCATTCAAGGCAACTTTTGCATAGAATGACGCCCGTCCCATGAAGCATTTCCGGGCGAACACCAGCTCGAGAACTCGTCGATCCGTGCGATTGGCCCTTTTTGAGTGTTCCATGGCAAGCGGTGTGTTTGTATGCACATGAGAATCATTCTCTCTCTTGAGATCCCAATCAGCCCCGAGTGAAAGTGGAGTCAAGCGACACTCTCCCAAGGCCAACAGCTGGAGGGATCTCGAGTGATTTCCGATCATCGTGACTTCTGGGCAGCGATCCCCGTCTAGTTGCGATGCGCTCAGGAACTGCATTTACCCCAAGTCAGCCGTCTCACCAATAGCTGCTTCCAATTTTGGTCCTCCTCATCGGGTCGGCGGCAACACCACAGCGGCGGCCTTTCCAAACGGAGCTCCTCCTGCCAACGAACGCCCGCCATGGAAACCCGTCAGCTAGTCTGCATCTCCCCCCTCCTCTTCACGGTCACCCCAGTTTGCGGCTTCCAAAGCTACTGTCAATGTACGGACAGCAAAGGGGCTATTGTGTGCAGGATTCACCTCGGCAATCTCGTCAATGAATATACTGTGACGCATACTGAATGAGAACGCAAGCTCTTGGCTCTACTAAGACTTTACTGATCCTCCAATCCATTGCTTTTAGATCAACTCAAGGGAGCACCGGGCGGCCAGGAGTCGTTGTAACATGCCGACACTATGGCGAGTCGGAGGGCTTGCCTTATTTTAACGACGGGTTCGACGACTCCTGCACAGTCAAATGCTGAGTTTTGCGATGAGGGTGGAAGGTCCGGGCTCGCGGCATGGCTTCGAGGTGCGTTGGCATGTTCTGTTCTGTGGCTCATTTGCGCTGATACAATCCAGCGTTGTACTGCTCGTTGGATTCTTGGTCTAACTGTTGTTTCTACCATCATAGTCTGATCCCGTCGTCGGACGGCACAGACTCGGTCAGAGATTGCAAGTTCTTGCTGACCCAATTGCCTATAACATGGAATTCAGAAAGTGTGCTCGGCTCCAGACAGGGCGGCCGACATTGTCCTCCGATGCGAGACCGGACGTGCAAGTCGATTTTGGGCATAACCTGGGCCTCAAAGGTGCAAGTCCATCTCCATACCACCTTTCAGGAAATGTACCATGCCTTGCGTCACAGCTTCCCACGATGGCCTTCGCAATCCGACGTTGTCACGTTGAGCACCGCTGCTCAGCAGATTGCTGCGGACCTTCCGGGAGTCGATTTGTGAACGACACTTGAACAGGCATTACGACAACGGAAACTTTTGTCACGTTGCACTGGTGGATCTCGTACGGCGTTATGGACTGTATGGACTTTCGGGAGGCTTCGCAAAGTGGAACCTGGACCTGGTGAAAATGTGCATTGTACGGCAAACCTATGAATTTTAAGTACGCTTGTCATCGACGGTGGCGCCGCCAGTCTTCTGGCAGTTTCCACATGTCCTCCGACCCATCGTACGCACTGCGCTATGCTTGTATCCTCAGTACGCCTGTGCTTCACTCGCGCCATCGTCGTCCAAGTTCATTCCCAAGACCCGGAGATTTGCTTCGTACTCCCGGACCAAAGTTCTGGATTAAAGGCACTTCTCGCCCTATTGTGATCGTGATAGTAACACTTCTCGACCACTTTCGGGTCGTAAGCTGCCTTGATGTTTTCCCGCATGTCTACCATACGCTTGGACAAGGAGCGGATGAAGTCACCACACTGCTGATCCATTCATTCATGGCTACCGGTGTGCGGCAGATAGCTGGCTACTGTATCAACGATCAACCGCCGTAGTCCACAATTCGGCGCGGTCTCCTTCCAGGTCAGGGTGATGCGCTCAGTCGAGATTGGGCAACCAGCACCATTGTCCAAAGTGCGCCACAACTCATCCACGATCAAATCCTTGAGAGTGTCATCTAAAAGGTACTGGGCCGCAAGATACACCTCAATAATTCGAGAATATATCATGTTGTCGTTTGCATTGTCGGTCTCGGCGCTCCGCGTTATGCCAATTTCGAGTTGATGTTCGTAAAGCCAGACCAGGTAATCTCCAGAATCTGATGCTCGATGGTAGATAGCGTGACGACTTTTTCCTGACCTCTTTCCAATTTTCTGAACAAGACGCCTCGAAGAACGGAGATTTGTCGCAGATGGCCTGTTTATGCACCATTAATAGAGCCTTTGTAAATCCGGCTACGATCGTGATGAGGTCGGTGAAGTTGCGTCTGGTAGCGTGTGTCAGTGTGAAATGCAGTGATTAAGATAGGCCTTACGCTTTACTTGACATGCTTTGATTTTGGCCGCTGCTCGGCCGTCGGCAAGATCGTTCGCCTGTCTGTGTGTTAGTGGGCGCTCGAAAGAGATGTCGCAAGATATGAAGGAGCTATAGTTACTTGGATTGCACTGATTGTGTCTGGGTGATTCCAGCGGCGATAAATGTCGCCAAAGAAGGATTCCTGGGTGCAGCCGATGCATTTTGCAGTGTCTGGTTGGGACGTAGCCTATCCGACGAGTCAGCGAACTCTGGCGAGAACGACGTCCAGCTGGAAACTCACGGTCCCTCCCGAAATGGTGCCCTCGGTGCCGTGTTGCTGAAAGCCATTGACGGTGAAGATGCTGCCATTGCTTTGGTGTTGGGAAGAAGTTCTTGCTGCGCGGACGTTGTGCGCTGTTTCGAAAGAAAAGCAAGCGCGCAGAATTTCAGACTGCAAGGAATCTCTCGTCGCCGCTCTGATCTTCCGAGCAAACAAGAGCAGGGACCACATGACGGGTCTGTCCGCGAGGCGAAACTTTACCCGACCTTCTGCCGCCACTCCTTCCGCTTTGGGAGTAATGGAAAGAATGGCGAAGAACTCAGTCGGACACGTTTTCAATATTCAAGGAATTCGAGAATACGTAAGCCCATGGTACTCGCTCCAGCCTCAAATGCCATCATCGAAGAGTCATCGCAGCACAAGCGCCCGAATACAGTGGTCTACAAACACAAATCCACAATCTTACTTCGCGAGAGGAACATGTCTTCCGAGAACGGAAGCTCGCCTCGCAGCGTCGCATTCATAGTCATCTCAAAAGCCTCATTCGCCCAATGTCTGCTTCTTCATGGTCGCCAAACCGATATGCCGGCCGCCGACATCCCGCCGCCGTGAAATGGTCGACTCTCCGGAGTCGTTCAAGCCTTGATTTGATGCATCGCCAGGTCTTGCCAGAACACACTCATCTCCGCGGTCTTGAGCGCGGGGTTCTCAAGTATAGCCATGGACTTTTGCATTACGATGCCAGAGAGAATGATACGATGCATAGAGCAACCGCGGGTCGCATTGCGCCATGCGTAAAGAACGGAGTCGACGAACAACGCTGGGATGGCATACAGCAATAGCATTCTCAATTCCCCCTCAACGTTCTTCTCGAGTTCCTTGTCGAGAAGCAGTCTTGAGGCGACCCATAGCTGGATATATGCGTGAACTCTTGCACCATCCGCGCATTGCTGGAGGTCGCACTCTTTGCCATGATCTTCGATGCAGGTCGGCGTGACAGGCACCATCCGAGGCAGAATTTTGATTGCGGAAGTGTAGGACCAGTCGACATATAATTCGAAGATGTGTGCTGGGACTCCTGGTACTTCGACGACGCGGTCGACCCCTGCATCTTGAGCTTTGGCTTCGGGATATGGTGACGAGTTGCACAGGACGTCTTCGTGGATGATGAACGATTCTCTGATATCTCCCTTGCCGGCAGTTATTGTGATCGTCTTGTTGTAATTGATCCTGTTGGCGTTAGCTCCGGCACATGGCCAGTAATCAAGCATGTACTTACGGTTCGGGTGAGACTCCGACCGTTGGTCCTTCAGAAGTCACAAAATTTGCTGGTCTGCCGCTTGGGCTGCCTGAGGCACGTCTTCGATGTAGCGGAGGGAATGCAGATGGTGAGCGGCCCCGATGGCCCCGGTCAGCTGCTTTCCATCCCGGGAAGCACCAAGGCTGCTGAGCATTTGGGGCATTGATAAATTGGCCATGTCGAGGCGGAAGCAAGGGATTCAAAGGCAAATTGTTCCAGTCCATGTTCAGACTACAAATCTGTCCGCCTGTGAGCTAACACTCTACGATGGTCGCGCCAGTTGTGGTCTGTTAAGGGCGGAGATGTAACTTTAATGTTTGCTGACCGCCGCCAGAAGATTGCGCATTTGTGGGCGGGGCCCGGAGACGTGAAATGGAAGAAGCGGGAACCAAGGGATACGAGGAGGCGGTGCAATCAAGAAGGAAGGAGAAGTTATTTGCCGGGGTGCTATGTACGTGAAAAGTCGACTGTGTGGAACCGCTACTTCCTTTCTGGGACTAGTCAGGGTCATGGCTGCTTCGCCGAACCATGAGAGACCACGGAGGCCGCCTCTTCTAATCACTTTGCCTTGGAAATTTGCTGAGCTATTTAGCATTTGTTGGAAAGAAGTGGAATTAACTGTCTGACCCAAAATCCGCTTTGCATTAATCTGCTGCAGCCCGAAATCGTAAGTCCGGATAGTTCAGGGTCTCTCCAAAGCCGACAGCTAGAATAAGTGATTTCTTGCGTTGCGAGACACCTTGTCGCAGTCTCCTTTGTCCGCCCGTTGCAACCAGAAGCCTCCAACCAGATTACGAAGAACGAAAATAGCGCAACGCCAGAACCGAATCGCGAGATGCGAGTGTACGAGCAGCAATGCCGCGAGCATTTCTATTCGCTGCCGTTCAGTCGACGATGATCGTCGCGCAGGTCTCGTCGCCATTGTGGTCGTGGTAAAAGCACTTGTTGACGCGGCTGGGGTCGAGATAGCGAAGCGTTTGACCATGTTCAAAAGCCGAGCGGCAAGATCGGTGACGAACTCTGGACATTGCTTGCTGAAGACTTCATGGATGTCGTGAGTTAGAAGGTCTAGCGCATATCTGTCGATGAGCAGGCGCTGCAAACCGCAACCCCGTCGACAGTCGCCCAGGCGTCCACGATGACCGGTCCACTTGTCGGAGCTGCCCCCTGGCCACTGACCGATGCAGTAGAAGTGCGCGGTGCTTTCTTCAGCATCTGCGCTCTTATTTTCTCAAGGCTTTTGGCGCGCACTTCTCCCAGGCTTCTGGTTCGTCCCATGTTGGGTGGGTGAACGACGCCGTTTTGACTCGTGCTATTCTGATAGCTGTGTGCTTGATACTCGCGCAAGCCTGCAGTGAGTGTAGCAGTGAGTGTAGGAGGGATGAATTAATTTTTTTTGTCGAACTTGGCGTTCTATCAAAGTCGAGTGGCAGTTGAGACGTGAATATTGAGAAGTTCTAGACTAGCCTTACAGGGAAGGAGCTAACGGCTAGCGCCATTTCCAACTCGTGCCTTCCCTTGTCAGGCATGTGTCGACCGCTTTACGAGGTACACTGACTCGGTAGAAATAAAGAATCGCCATTATGAGGAGGATCATGATCCAGTAGCATTAATCGACGACATCCCACATCGAACGCTGTAGGCATGCGCTGGGCGTGTATAAAGATTTGAGCTTGAAAATCTGATAACGATAGGAGCGCTGAAGTAAAGAAGTGGACTCTGAAAGATGCGCATCGAGTATGTATAGAACGAATGACCGGTTGAATTGGCGTGTCTACTCCGCACACGTATCTTTCGCAAACATGGGAATAAAGCCGAACAGCGAAGCAGTCAATCAACTCCCGCCCGAGAGAACAAAGACTTCGCATTGTGCACGGCTGACGGTATATTCGTACAATCAAAGCAGAAAATCCGTCAAGCGCCCAATGAAGGAAGAGCGTCAACTGCTCTGCGCACACATTGTATGTCCATCAATGTGGCGTTCCCCAAATGGACCTATCGTAAGTCGTCTGTTACCAAGATACAATTGTCTCCAAGCCTGAGGCTCGCAGTCATTTGGGTATACTGGTAGCCACTCGTTCGATCTGGTCTGAGAGCAAAGGAACAAACACGTGGGCCGGGAGGCCGCCTCTACTCTAACTACACCTGCTGTTGCCTTGATGATCGTGATAGTAGCACTTGTCAGGAACAAACGTACTGATCGCCATGCCCTTTCCGCGAAGTTCAACGAGCCGGGCAGCAAGATCAACAACAAATTCGGGGAACTTGTTCTCCAGCACGCCGCGAACGTCGGCCGCTTCGATTTTCGGCAAGTATCCGTCAAGGACCAGGCGTTGAAGTCCACATCCTCTCTCGGTTTCCGACCAGGCTAGTTCGATGACCTGATCGGCAAAACGCTCGTTGTTCCTCAAGCGCATCCAGTATCTCATGGAATCGATAACCACCACACGCAGTGGCTCATCCATGAGATATCCCGCGGCGATATAGCATCGTTCGAACTCAAGTAGCCTGGCTCGAACAAGGCAGTTATCACGAGTGCATTGGAGACCGTGGTCCTGGTAGCAGCCTTGTTCCAAGGAAGAGGTGACCGCTTGAAGAGAGAGTTTGCCGGTATAGACCCAATCGAGGTAGATTTGGAATGTTCGAGGACGGATAGTAGGGATTCGAACCAGTCTATCACGGCCCTCAGTCCAATGTTTGAGACAGGCAGCTTTAAAGAACTCCGACCTTTGGCTAATGTAGTTCTCGTGGACTACAAAGCGCTGTTCGTCTGGGCCGACCAATACGTCAATCGTCTTGGAGTAAATGGACTGTCTGGATTGTATTAGCGACTCACATGCAGTCGACTCTCTCCATCGAACCTTACTTGACAGGCTGCACCGGCGACTGAAGCGATTCTGCGCGTTGGCTACTTGCCGCGATGGGTCCTCCGTTTTCCGCAGTGCGAACTTGCTCAGGCAAATATGGGACGATCGGACAGGCTGCTGACTCTTGGGCAATTCGTTCGGCCCGTTGAGACGGAGTGCCTCCAGCTGGTTCTTTGATTTTCTGAGTGGCTGTAGCAGGCTGTCCGACTGAGGCCGCAGTGTTGGCCATTTCACGGGCCGCACCTTCATCGTCGTCGTTCTGGTCCGTCATCTGCTCCGATTCTGCAGCTGTCTCCTGTATCACAGGCTTTCCTGGCGCTGCTGCTTTGTTTTTGCGTGGCATCGAGCGTAGTACCCGGTCGGGAGTGGGCTGCTTGCGCTTCGCGGGCTTGATGGGTGCCATGTCGTGGGTCTCGGCGGCAGTCTGTGATTGTAGCCGGCTGGCTATAAGAAGGTGCGCATATGTTTTGTGCAGAAGGCAAGGTGATAAAGTGGGAACTTTTTGGTGTAGTGTCAGACGTGTTTTCTGCACTTGAGATCTACGCTGCGCGCTAGTCACTAGCACTTCACGTACCTTCCTGCGTGAGAAGTCACAAGTGACTTCACTTGAGATGTCCATCGGTCTGAGTCCTCCAAGCTCGTTGTCTTGGAAGCGTAGAAAAGGAGGGTTGTCTCGGAATCTGATGTCTTGAAAAGCTTCCCCATTTTCTGGCAAGGAGTCATTATTCGAGCGACTATGGTGACAATCAAGCCTCCAGACTATTCAAGCATCTCGAAACCGCAGATCAGCGATTTCATGGTCTGCACGAAGTTTGCTCACCATCGCTGGCTGCTTTAACTCTGTCGAGCCGAGCTACCCTACTTCACGTTTAGCACAATTCCAACAACCCCTGATCTATCATTCGAAACATCAACCACCGTCATCTGGTAAATTCTGGTATGACGGGGTCTCCGATACACGAGAACGACACAAAGCCCAAATTACTGCTCCTGTAGAGCATAATTTTTGAATCGACAACAAGAGCACTGACACCGTCTTATGTCACTGCTGCAAACGCTGGGTACACGATCGATTGATCATGAAGATACTCTCTGTGTAGCTCATCCACCCACCTTTCAGCAAGTGTCAACCGACATCCGGCATTCTCTTTGTCCAACGCTTCAACGATCGCCGGCCCCAGAACAAAGCGCAACGATCCGAAACCTTCTCAAAAGACAAAACGCCGCACCTTCTGTAAAGCTATCGCTGGTTCAGCGTAATTGTTCGTCGTGTATCCGAGTAGATCCTTCGTGCCCCTTCCAATTCTGCTGGAAGAAGCCACGGTAGCGTTCGCGTTGCATTCATTGTCACCATTCAATCATCTCAGGTGCATCTGTCTCCACCTTCATGGTCGTGATAGTAGCATTTGTCGACGCTCTGCGGATCACAATCCCTGGTCTTGACTCCGATCTGGAGAAGTCGCGCGGCGAGGTCGCATATGAACTCATAACAATCAGTCTCCAGATACTGGGAGTTGTCCGTATCGTGAAGGCGAGGCAAATAGCAGTCAACGATCACACGCTGAAGTCCACAGGCGTATTTGATCACGCTTCGTGAAAAGCGGTACTCCTTCTTGCGGATCAACCATTCCCTCAAGGCATTGATAGCGACGAAGGACAGTAGTTCGTCTCGCAGGCAATGCGCTGCAACATAGCATCGTCCGAACACCATCGCTTTTCCGCGGACTAGGCAGATACCATCCCGTGGACAGTTCTTCCCGTGAGATTGCGGGCAGATGGCGTGTGGGCGACATTCCTCATCTGACAGCGAGAATTTGTTGCTGTAAACCCAGTCGAGATACTTTTCGAACGTGCGCGATTTGATGCTAGGCAGCCGAATATGCCTCTCGCGACCCTCAATCCAGCCCGCAGAGCATGCGGCTAGGAGGAATGCGAACTTCTTACAGATGTGTTTCTGGTGTACCGTGAAGCGCTCTTCGTATGGACCGGCGAGCACGTCGATGGTATGAGCGTAAGTGGGGTTTCTGCGCAAGGTTAGCATCACAATAACAACGGCGAGTTGCGACAGACATTGCCTTGCCTGAACAAGCTCTGTGATCGTGTCTGAGTCGCTTCCGAGTCTCGGCCAAGTTGCGGTCCAGCTGCCGCTTCGGTGCTTGATTTATCTCGGGCTGACTGATGCGCTGCCTGAGCTCCCGTGGCTAGCCTTGCGGCACCTTCGTCAGTCCATACAGCCGGCGTTGCAGATGGTGCTTGATCGACTTGTGCTACTCCAGAATCTAGGGAGTCTTCGTCGTTCCCCACAGTGCACAGGGTTTGACCAGTTGCAGCGGCGGGCTCCGGAACGGTAGTTTAGGTCCTCTTACTGAAAGCGATCGACTTCTTCCTCGGCGCTGCAGTGGACGGCTCGTCGTCAGACGCATCTTGGCGGGGACATTCTTCATCTTGTATCGAGGTAGTCTTGCGCTCTGCTCTATGTGGAGTACACTTCCTGGCGGCGAGCTTGCGCAACTTGCCGTGCACATTCTGCGGCGAGGCCTTCTTCGCGGCCGCGCTCTGCTTCGATTCGCTGCCTGCCTGGTCTTGGCGGGACGTAGAGCGCAATATGCGCGGCATACCGGGCGCTTCGGGGCCTTTCAATGGCCTAGTGGGCGCCATGTTGCGAGGTACCGGGAGTCGTGAACGGCGCTCTTTCCTCACGTCCACTGACAAGCGGATGAACGGAGAGTGTGGATGCGCAGAGATGTGTAAGAATCAAGCAAGGCGCAGGGATATATCAAAGATAGCACTCAGCCCTGCGGAGTTGTTGTGTGTTCACGAGCTGCGTGATGCAATTCTTCAAGTCTTGTTCTCGCGCGTAAAAAATTGACGCTAGTGGCTAGCGCTTCGCACCTTCCCCATTAGTCGGGTCCGCCGCACGGCGGATCCATGCTTCGCGGCAGCCGTAATTCAGAAACCGCGGCTTTCGTTTCTCCCAGCAGAATAGCCGCATCGTGAGGAGGGTCCATGACCATCACTGGAGTCCGCTTCGCAACATATGCAATACGCTGATGAGCTTGGAATGAGCTATTCGGTTCAGGAATTGAGTATAGAAAGTGGTAAGGATGTGCTGTGCCAATGTCCGAGATGCAATCTGTGTCCGGGTCGCTGCATTGACCAGACACTGCGCTCTGATGGCGATGAATAAGTCAGCCAGTCGAGGTGCGGAGGTCTCGTCGACCCGGAGAGAAGCGGATGCGATCTGGGACCAGACGAAGCTGCATTCGCCGAAGGGTAGCGTCCAGTGGCCGTGGTAGGTGTCTCCGATGATGAAAGCGGATGTTTCAGGGAATTGAGAACCATCTATACAAGAATCAATTAATGGCTCTGTTGACTCGCTCTCTCATGACTTCCAGTCGAGGATGGGCGGTATGTTTCGTTACCGGCCCAGCGTGACGAGCTTCGTCCCAAGACGACCCGTCTGTTGAATATGCCATTGTTCGACGGTACTGACAATGTCCTTGCGTCCATGTAGCATTGTGGCCCTGCCAGAACGATGGCGCTTCTGAAGGATCTTCAGTCGGTCACCAATTCGGGACTCCGGCATATTCGCCAAGACCAGATCCTTCGGCCTCGACGCCGGCGGGGTTTCCTTTCCTAGACGACACAGCAAAGCAGTCGGACATCTCTTCGCATTACAGAATTGCGAGTGTTCCGCCATGACGAGGATACTCGAAGGTGGAAGAACAACCAGAAGTGGTTTTGTCGATACTCACCGAATCCCTCCAATGCGGCAACATCATTCGCGAAGATGAAGTTTGCCTCAAGTCTGGAAACCTGCTGATGCCTGGAGTATCGCCGGTGATACCCTTGAAGTCTCAGGAGCATTGCAAGAGGTTGCACAATAAGCAGGTCTACGGAGTACCTGACGGCAGATTGAGCCATGTTCCACTGCGACTGTCCAGCGCGCGGAATTTGAAGCGACCCAGATGTTCGGCTGGACATGCAGGAGCCGAAAGGTTGAGTAAGCTCAAAGCTACAGCCGAGGTTGGTGAGCCAGCTCTTTTTAGGGCTCGGCGATGATGTGCGAGGCCTCCCCGATGAAATCCATGGAGCGGAGATAGTATCCACGAAAGACCGGCAAGTCTTTGGCAGAGCATCGTCATGCGGAGGATGCTTACCGACCATATGCGCGACCCAGCACAGCAGTATTCGCGAGCCGTCGCCTAGCCCAAAGACCGAAGAGGTGAGGTCAGATCATCATCGGTATTCGCTTATTACGACCCGCGAGCGGGCCAGATGATCTGCGGCGCCATCGCAGCTGGTTCCGAAGAGCTGTCTTTGTCAAGAATGCTTCGTCGATCTCATGTATATCGCGGCATCGTGTCCGCAGGCGACAGTCTGATCCTCACACAGAGCAGCTGACTCGGTACCGAGGCCGGTGGCTGAATGATGCGCATGCGATCGGCAAGCCACCGGATTATATCCAAGCAGATGAGACGGCACCGTCGTGATTGGATGGCATGTTTGCTGTGCTTTTGGCTGGACGAGGCCAGGAAATGGGCGGATGCACAGCATACCATGGCCGCGCGCACCGCATGAAAAGTCCTGGTCACTGATGATCAGTAGCTTTGTTGGCCGCAGTCTTTGTGTTTGTCTGGATCGGATTCTGGATACACTTCTTGCCTGCAGACCCGAGCCAAGTTCCGCGAACGACTCTTCCGCGGCACAGTCTTCGCCCAGCCACCAAGCTCGCTGGACAGCCGTGCACAGTATATCAAGCAAACCGGGAAGGACTCATCGTTGCGGTCAGCGCTCATGCACGTACACTCCTTCGATGATGGTGGGACGGGAAGTACGGTCGGCGGCCAAGAGGCCGGCCGGTCATTGCAAGGGTGCTGCTTGCGCGCGAATTAATAATCCACAGTACAGTCGTATGTCGTGCACAAACACCAGCGGCAGGCGACGCCGCGATCCTTATCGACGTCGAAAAAGGCAAGGACTTGTGTGACGCGGCAAGGGCAAGATAGACCTACTGCGCCCGGACTTGCCCTTAGTGGTTTCTGCCAACGTTGGACTTGGAAGCTCCTACATCCGTGTCCGAATAGTCGACAAGATATTCAATAGCGGATCTATGATGAAGAATGTCCAAACTAGGGCTTCGGAGACCTTTCCTATTCTGCGGCCGGTAGCGAGTCGAGCCAGATACTACTTGGCTTAAGGTTCCTGCTATTGGGCGGTACTGCTCCACCGACCAACCGACGGACGACGAGGTTCACGCTGCGAACGCCGTAGAATGCGATCCAGTACGAGTATTGTATCAGGCGACAGTGGGGTCCATAGAATGCCAGCGAGCGAGCTCGAAATCAACATTTCGTACGACCGCCGGTCATCAAATCTGCAAGGCAAACTCACCGGATTCGCAGGCAGGTTGCAACGAACGTCCGGCCGATAGCGTGATATGTGCCCCTGTATAGCACTCCCCAGGATTCGATAGGTGCAAGCGCGGAGATGCACCCCAGTCAAGCTAGTCGAGAATCCTTCGGAGCGATCATCGCCTTGCCGAACCATGTCGTGCATTGCACGTAACCAGACAATTGAGTCGCCCATGATGCTCACCAGCTCCCATCTCACTCTGTTCTATTCATCACCGGACTTCTTGCGTCGCGTTCTCCTGCTGTCCGACCTCATCCCAAGGCTCACGATACAGTATACGACAGCTACACGACTCCAGTGCTGCCTTGGGCGTTTACGTTCTCGTCGCCTCCGCGACCGCGGGTCGTGCTCCCTCGCTTCGATCTTGGGGGTCACTGTGCCACCGTGGGATGCTGGAGTTTCATCTGGAGACAGGAGCGAGAGCAGGATCTCCCAAACATTTGTCACGGCATATCCATCTCACCACTCGGACGATCGTCCTCGCCTCCGAAAGTTAAGATCGTCGAAGCTTTCTTTACCAGAATATAATGCTTTACAATGCTCGGTAACGATTTGTCGTATTTGTTGGACGTGTTGGACATTGGAGATGGAGATTCTGAAGAGCAGTTCGATGAGCGGTTGAAGCTTCAGGCGAAAGAGCTGGGTGTCGACGTGAACGAAGGACAAGCCGATACCAACTCGGTCCACTCGCGATACTCACGGCGGTCAGGAAGCATCGACTCTCGCGCATCATATTCGACAGGATTGACGTCTCACTTCTCGGATTTGTCTCGCGACCTTCCCAGCCGTCAAGGTCGACTTTCCCATCCGTTGTCCTTTCGAGACTATGACGCCTTCCTTGCGAGAGGTGTCCCGAATGGACGACACTCTGTCTCGTTCTCGCCATCCTCTACCACTCCGGAGGGGTCTGTCTTCTCTCTGCCGCTTTCACGCCCGCCGTCGTCGCCCATGAGGCACTTCCGGCGGATCCGTAACATGAGCATTCTGAAGCTCCATCGGAACGATTCGCACACTTCCCTGCTAGATGGATGCCCTCATTGCCCCCAGGATGCCTCCAGTCAAAGACGAGCGGTACATACACTGCCGTGCGGTCATCGGCTTTGTACAAAGGCGCTGAGGAATACGACCAAGTCGGCGACTGAGAGCACTCGAGGAAGCGTTCCAAGCTGTTGTGGCAAACCAATATCTGGCAAACTTGTGGAACAGGTGATGACAAAAGAAGAACAGAACGCTCTTCTAGAGAAGTTGGAGCAGTGGGATGAAGCTGCTCCTTCCATCGAAAGCTCCCGTCGAGGATTATCAGCCACTCAAAATTATACCCCCGTCCTCTCCGCCAGCCGCGGAAAGCCATCGACAGAATCTGAACGACAGAACAACCTATCAACACCAGGACTCAAAGAACTCGAACGAATTACACAATTGCCAGAGTACGAAGCTCTCCTTGATATCCAAGCCGCCCAGCGCCAGCGCTTCCTCCACTGGACCTCTACCAGGCGTGCCTCGCTCATCTTGTCCCACTCGATTCAGCGCAAACACATACTCGCAACCCACGAATCCGCCGCCGAGGACCTCGCGGAGCACCATGCCACCGCCCTTTCCGAAGCGGAAGACAAGCAAATTGTCGCCGAAGCCGCACTCCGAGATATTCAACTTGTCGAGAAATTCTCCGCTGACACTTGCCTCCGCCACAGAGAGGCTTACTGCTCCGGCATGCTGAGCAACGGAGAGTCTCACGGTCGCACGATCACGGATACTGACTTGGCAAGACTCGAGATTGCCAGACGAGAAAAGGAAATGATCCAAGGTCGACACTTCAGCGCAATCAATGTAATGCGAGGCGAGCAAGGAAGGAGGATCAAGCTCCGCACACTGCGACAGGAACGAGAGTTACAGGAACTCGCCAGACAGCAGAGGCGAGAGGAGCTCGAATTTGAGAGGAAGTGTTCAGCGGAATTAGGCAAACTGGAAGCTGGGTTCGGGGAGAAGAAGAAGAAAGTGGAGTGGAGGTGGGAGCTGCAGATGGCAATCTTGGCGGCGAAATGCTGGCAAGGGGAGCGACCGGTCGAGGAGGGCTTCAGATTGCCCACGGCGGATTGGATGGAGCGTGTGCCAGCTCGATGTGAGCCAGACAGCACGGTCGCGCTGCGGACCGGGCTGTTGCGGTGAGAGTGGAAGTGGAGAGTCACGACGCTGTGGAGGAGTTCAAGGTCGGATGAAGAACTTCGCCAGGTGCCAGGCTTTTTCGGACGAGTGATGAATGATGATCTCGCTGTCATTACCGCATGCGAACGGCTACTATACGATCAAGGATGGAAGGCATGTTGCATGATGTGCCGATACAGACGAGCACAACGATGTACGATATCCACGAAGGCAACGAATATCAGTGTTATCGACACTTCGATCATTTGAGAAACTGCATCGAATAACATGATAATACGGTATCTCAACCCGAATGTGCCCGTTCTACATGCACCGTCGTCGCCTCCTTCTTTTCCTTCCCGTCCTCCTGCCGCCCATCCTCCACTATCCTATCCCTCACCATCGCCAACACATCCCCTCTGATCTTCTCCTCCTCAGTCGGATACGCATGCCTCCACATCGTCCACAACGGCCGCTGAAACAAATCGTCCATGCTCTCAATCGACCTTCCCTTCAATTCAGGCAAGCATAAGTAAACAAACACAACCCCTCCATACGTCGACCCCGCGTACAGCAGAAAAGTGCCCCACCCCATCTCCGTCAATATCACCGGCGTGGCTATCGTGATGCCGTAGTCCACAATCCAATTTACGAAGAAGCAGAATGACATGCAGCAAGACCGAATCCGAGTGGGGAAGATTTCGGCCGCGACGACGTAGCAGGCGACGCTGTGGCCGAAGGACCACTCGAAAGCGTAGAGGTAGATCAAGTTGTACGTCGCTGTCGTCGATCCTCGGACAGACTTGGGCGCGTTCTCGGCGAGGAAATGTGGTGATAGCATGGAGGAAGCCCAACGCCCATTCCGCCGATGAAGCGGCCAGCTAACAGGACGTCGTAGTTGGCGATCATTTGCATTACAGCACCGGTCAGGAAGACAACGCCCCAGAGGAAGACGGACCATTTGCGGCCGAGTGTGTCAGCGGTATGCTCGTCGTTGATGGTGTAGAGGTGTCTGAATCGCGAAGGATGAGACATTTGCATGACGTGCAATATTCGAATGCGAATATTCAGTGGCTTCGTCCGTCCGATTAAGTTGCCCTTCACACCTTCGGTCTTCCTGGACATCCTGCTCGATTCGCCAGGGACTGGTCCAACACTGCAGCGGCGTATAACGGGGAAAGTTCTCTTTCTCGATTCGTTCTGACCACATCCTGGCAACATCCATATTCCGCACGTCCCGAGACTTGAAGACCATCTGCTCTGAGCGTGCGTCCATGCCCTTCTAGTTCCGCCACACAAGTTTGCTTACACCCACTGCGACCAATGCGCAGCCTGCCACCCATGCCACGAAACCCATATCGGGTTTGCGACGATGATCAGACTTGCGTTTCGCAACCACAGTCCTCTCTGCTTCCTTCTTGTCCTCGCCGTCCCTCGCAGATCTCAGCCATCCGCCCTCACGGAATGAGGCGTAGGCAAGCCCGCCAGCAGCGAGCAGGATCCAGCCTCCTCCGCTCGTTTCTGCTTCTCCTTCTCTTTGCGCCTTCCAGGAGTCGAACATAGCCTTCAAGCGTACCCTATCATGTATCGTGAAGCCGCGTGTAGTGTCTGCGCGGGCGCGGAGGCTTTGGTACGGCCGTAAGGTGGCGTGGGTTGCTACTGCTCTGACGACTCGTGGCATTGGGTCGTGGAGGCGGGATTGATCAGATGGTCATTGGTGAGCCTTGTAAGTGGAGAAGGTGGGAGCAGCTTGCAGGGGTGCATCTCCGTGGAATGTGAGGCCTTCCGATCGGACCTTCAAGGCAGTAACTCTGGCGGAGTCATATCGAATCTGACGAGCTTGAGAAATTGATGCAATCGAAGCGTGGACGGCCACACTCGTTGTCGCAGAGAGTAGCCCGCCCCATGTGGGCGGATCGGACTGCAATTGTTGAGGAATCGTGATAGCCGCCGACCTCGCGTGACTAACCTCCGGTGTGGATCCATTGGCTGGGTATATGCGTGGAGCTGTGGAGAACGGGTTATCTGCGGAACACGGCCTTGATGATGCTGGCGTTCCGTCAAGTCGAGCTATTCACAGTGGTGCTCGCAGCAGTGCGTTGCTGCTGACCGCGGTAAGCCGAACTGTACCAGCATGAAGACTGCAATGCCCATTTAACGGAAGATAGAGCATCCAGATAATACTTCTTGCTCGCTCGATAGCCAGTCGCCGAGCATAAACGCTATTCTAAAAGTGAAAGTCATCATCCTCCTGAGGGTACTTCCAAAACCATTGAGACCGCCTGCCACTCCCTTCGGCAACAGCAGTCGCTATCTTCCGTGCCTCTTCGAGGGCCACCGTTGCTTTCAGGTCCTCGATAGTCTCGTCAGATAGGAAACGGCTCAATTTGCCCCATGGACCGTGGGAGCCTTCCTCTGTTCGAGTTTGGACAGCCCCCATAGGCCTTCCAGCTTCCAGGTTCCGGACATCAAGTTCTTGGCTGGACAATCGGTTGGAGTCAAGCCGACTATCATAGCTCCGTGGGAACAGCCAACTACCGCGGTCGGCCGTCCTTGCTCCTTTGGAAGCCACTTCCACCCTCAAATCCGCGTTGGCCTTCCGAAGATCCCCAACTTTCAGCTCCTGTGCCTGTGATCGTTGACCGAGTAGGTAATTGTCGATGTGTCTCCGAACAAATTGGTAAGCTCCGCCCCCATCTCATGCGCAGGTGGGTAGTTTCATCGCGTTTAGTCCATCGTCTGCCGACACGCGCCTTCGGTTTGACGGCGGGTCGGAAGTGGGCCCGTGCGGGGAATTGCGGGCGCTGTCCGGAGTGAACAGCAGAGGCAATAGGTGTCAGTTCAACGAGTACTTCCCTACCGTAACGGTACTATCCATCTGTGTCTTCGACCTAGTTTCGAGATGACAATGGCCATCAATCGATTGGCAATTCTTGTGAGGGCGTGCGGCGTTCGAAGAATCCCTTGCATCTCGTCTAGAATTAGTTCTACTGCATCTTAATTTCATGCAGGCTCAACAGGGTTTTGCGACTGACGACAAGCGGTGCTGAGACACGCCGATGCCATCGGATGCATGCGACTCGATCGTCTACCAGGCCCATCACCGCAGCACTTTGTGGTTCCAAGACGAATTCTTCGTGGTTCAGCGGTCTTGAAGAGGTGAGGTCAATAGAGGATAGTTCTAAGGTAATCTGACGGCTGATTTCGTCTCCTGGTCAACGCTAGCGTGGACATTTCCCGTCAAGTGTTGACGCGCGCTTCGTGACTTTTTGAAGATGACGTTGACTCTACAAAGTAAGGTATTTCATGTACAGGACGACACCACCATGGCGGAATACACGGCGCTGGCGACTGAGATTGACCGCATTACCACATCTTCCTATCCGAGCCAGCTCAGGACTCTCTTCGAACTCGTCTCGAAATGTGCAGATGCCGACATCTCACGTTGGGCGGCCGCCAAACCGTGCCTGGTCGAGTCGCTAGCATCCTCGCTCATAGAGGGACTGCAGCAGTGGAGCTACGTGCTGGACATCATAACTCGATTCGCTCTCAATGCTGCCTGCCGAGATGCCTTCCTCCGCCAGGAGCCGACTTTGCTGCACAGTGTTGTGGCTCAAGCCATCAAAAAGGGGGACACAAGATTCAAGTACACAAGAGCTAGTGTTGCGCTGCTCTCAAGACCTCTGCCGGATACAGTGGCATTGCCAGCTGAAGCGCAGACATTGTTCGTGCAGCTCTTCGAAGATGCTGCGAGCAACCCTTCGGCGGCAACGATCGAGCCGATATACATCATCTTGACGGGCTTAGGGAGTCTGCTGCTTGGGATACTGAGCACAAGCACGCTCGTGCGCTTCGAGAACCATATGCTGGATATCCTGAAGAACGTCTCGCAGGCCTCGGATCAAAGTCTCAGCCTATGCTGTCTTGCCATCATGAATGTTGTCCTTCGCGGCACCGATCCTCAGTTCCGCCTTACGAACAGCTCCTATAACACACAAGACTTCCTCGCGAGTACCCCGGCGTCCTCGACATGGAAATCAGAGACCATGCAGCAATTCTTCGAAGGCAACAAGGCGCAGAGAAGTGTGCAGCTCATTTCTCTACTAGTGCTATCGGCTATCAAGGCACCACAGTGCTCGGACGACAAGATAAAGTCTGTCGTTCTGGCCAACGAGGTGATCATGGCGATTCCTGCCGACCTTCGTAAGATTTGGTGTACCGCGAACACAATCACGATTCGAAGAATGCAGGAGGGACTCTGCGTCCATGGGCTTGACTCCCGTATCAAGACACTCGCTCTACGTTTCATGGGAAAGCTCGTCGAAGTTGACTCCATATCTCATATTGTCCTCGAGAAGCTCGAAACCACGTTTACGGATCCAAACTGTATGCAGATCGTCCACACCCTGGCACCGCAAATCAACGATTGCGAGCTCTTCTCGAGCGTCCTCGCTCACGCACCGATTGGGAACCTCTTGCAGAATGCTGTCAACTATGCCATCCGTGCAGACAAAGAGGATTCCGCTGCCGCTCTGGACGCGATTACTCGGACGATGCAAGACGCTCTGGTCATCATCGAGGACCACAAGATTACTGTGCATCAAGTTCGCGAAGTCCTCAACGACGGCACCTTTCTGAGGACTTTGCAAACACTACAAGACAAGATCTTCAGACGTGACGGAAGCGAGCAGCAAACCAATGGCTGGTGTCAAGTCGCTTTGCATAGGAAGCGATGTAACTTGGCGCACCAAATCACCAATTTGCTGCTCAGAGCTTCGCAGAAGTCCACGATCGGCACGCAGTCGATGACCCTGCTACTCGACCTCCACGCTTCGTCGGCGAGAGGCGCAGTCGATTGCAACCACAATCGACCTTCCTGGCGGGAACATATGAACTTCGGCACATCTAATGGAGTGGAGACTGAAGACCACGTGGACTGGCGAGAAGCACTGCATACACACTTCCGCGCTAGAGCAGAAGTCGAGCAGGATGCGGTCACAACCTTGTTCGCGAGGGCATGCGCGAGCCTTGAGGCGAGGTGCGAGAATGTGGAAAAGCCATTGCGAGAAGAGCAGGAAAAATATCGATCTCTGCTGGAGCAGAACCACGAGTTGAGTAGTGCGTTTCATGAGATGGAGTCTCGCAATGTAGACTTTGGCATCCAATTGCGTTCTGTTGAAGAGGACCGCGACACCTGCATGCAGGATCTTGAGGCAAGCCGCGGCGAGAACAGTGAACTGCTGGATCGCATCGGTCAGCTTGAGGGAAAGCTACGGAGAGCGCAAGAAGATGGACACCGTCAGCTTCAGGATCTCCGCAACGAGAGGTCAATCTCGGAACTAGGCAGTGCCAGTATTGTGGCAAGGAAGCAGGAAGAGCTCGATGATCTGCAGGAGCATTTTGACGAATCGACCAAGGCGCTTGAGGAGACATCTGAAAATCTGGCAAAGGCTCAAGTGGAGCTGCAAAGCTCCAGGTCTGAGTGCGACCGCTTACAACACGATCTGTCCGCGAGTAGGGCCCGAATTGCTAGCATGGAAGACCGTATCAGCGAGCTTGAACGGAACAACGGAGCACTTTCGACAAGCAATGCCCATCTCGAAGATCAGCTGCGCTCGGCGGAATCAAACAACGCCATGCGAGATGAGCGGATCTCAGACCTCCACGGGCAGCTAGAGAGGCAGCGCTCAGAGCGAGACAACCTGCAGCACGCCTTCGAGCAAGAGACAGCCCAGGTCCAGGACCTACGGAACGAGCTTCAAACAAAGACCAACGAAGCAGCAGACTCCCTCCGTCAACATCACGACTCCATCGACCTCCTGGAACGCCAGCTCTCCGATCTCCAACGCGAATCGCTCGAAGACCACGAAACTCTCACCGCCGAAATCTCCCAACGTGACGCCCAGATCACCGACCTCCGCAAGAAGATCGATCGTCTTCAACGTAAATGCGACCAAAAAGACACACAAATCGCCGAAGCGGAAGCAATGCGCGCGAACCTCATGGCGGCGATGGGAATCAACAATATTTCGTCCAAAACTAGCAGTCTCCCGCACCGGTCTCGCGAAAGCGCTGCGACCACGCAATACACGCAAGCGGAAGACATGCCGCCCCCACTGGCGCCTGAGACTCAGGTCCAAGACTCACAAAATTACGATGACTCGTTCGTGTCGAACGCCAGCTCTCTAGAGTCCCAAGCTGGTCCTACGCCTAAGAGGCCGCGATCGCGAAAGTCTGCGCCTGCGCCGACTTCGATTGCGAGGACGAGTCTTGGAGCAAGGTCGAGTTTGCGGACGAGGCAGAGTGTTGGCGGCCACGCAGGAGGACCGAGGATGCCGTTACAGGGGATTAGCGGCAATCATAGGATGAGCGGAAAGGGTTTGAAGACGCCAACGAAGGAGGTGAGGATACAGGAGGAGGTAGGAGTGAAGGAATTCGAGGTGGCGGAGGATGAGAGTACGTTTGACGGGAGCGAGTTGTTTTCGGGCACGCAGGGTGCGAGGTTGCAGAGTCTGGGAGAGGGGATGTGAGACGTTGGAGAAGGGCTGGCCTCCCATTCGCGGTGATTTCGCGAGCGGAGTTACCTTTCCATTGGCATAGCGGAGATGAGATTGGCGTGGCTGGGCAGGAATTCGGCGGAATCATTGAGTGAACGAAGACACGAACGCTTCTGTGAACGACCAGCGCTTGAAGAGCACAGCAGGACTTTGAACGGCGACGTGGAGAGATGATTGTGGGAGAATTCTTGATAGGTAAAAGTGTCTAACCTAATATGCCCCCTTTTCCAATGAGAGCCATCCGAAATCCAAAATTCGCAACACTAAATACACTTGCGCCATTGTTCAACTATCACGCAATGTGGAAAATGAATCTAACTTTGCATCTCGCTGACCATTTTTTCCGCGCACACGACGGAAATTCGACCTTTTTAGTCTCCTGACCTTTCCGTGCGACGGAGCTTCGTTGGTGGCTGGCCTGGACAGTCGTCAGCATGGACTCTATTTGAAAGATGGAGGCAGGGGGCTTACCACTGCACTAATCCTCGAAAACGGCGTCCTTGTCCAGGATGGCCAGGGTGCTCACAGTCAACGCATCGAAGTACCTGACATCGGAAGCAGTGGCGTTGGGGTGCGAATGCATGAAGGCCTTCAGCTGAAGACCAGTCCAGAAAATCTGGCCCTCGGTGGGGTTGTCGAAGTTGCTGGCCTCGAGCCACATCCTGGCGATCGTATCGGCGTCCTTCTGCTTGTTGATGTCCAGAACAACGCGAGGAGCGGGCTCGGTCGGCTGCTCGGTGGTGGAGTTCTTGACCTGGCGGGGCTCGAGGTCGTCGGAGAAGTTCTTGCTTCTCGTCGTGGCGAACTCCGACTCATCGGCGCGGCAGATGATGGTGTAGCTCTTTGGGCAATGGGTTTTGACCTTGTGCAAGTTCGCGAGGGCAGTGTCGAGCGAGGTGAAGTTGCTCTGCTCCTGCTGCATGGCCTGGTGCAACTCCTTGGGATCAAAGTAGCTGGTCTCACGAGCGCAGAAGCCTTCCATGGTGTGCTCCGGCTCCTGGAAGCTGTTGCCCTGTAGATGATGGGTGAGCTATGGCGTGAGGTCAAGGCACGGCGCACTTGATGACTTACCTGAGTGAAGTTCTGGAGCGAAGAACCCTCGCACTTGTTGTTCTCGTAGTAGTACTGGAACTCGCAGGTGACTTTGCTGGTTTCTTCGCCATCCTGCTTCTTGGCCTGACCAAGGAAGTACGGCTGGACATAGAAGGAGGGACACTCGTCTCCATCCTTGTGCTCGAGGGGCATGCAGACGCCGTCGTCGACCATGGCGAATTCGTTCTTGCCAAGCTGGAAGCGGCAGTCGTTGTCGGAGAAGGTGCGAATGAGGTGAGTACCGTTCACTCCATGACCATCGGACTTCACATGCTCGCCGTCCATTGACTTGTGGTGCTGTGGCTTGATCAAGTCCATGAGCGGTCCGAGGGGAGAGCCGATGGCAATGGTAGCCATGAGCACGGTGGTGGTGGTGAGCTTGGAGAGCATCTTGAAGGTTGTCTCGAGTGTTGGAAGAGATGTGGAAGGTATGAAGTGGAAGCGAGTAGTAGGGTATACTGAAGAGGGTGAGGAGAAAAGGAAGAGGAAAAAAAGCGAGGGGAGATGAATGCTTTATAGGGACGACCTACCAGATCTGGGAGACGAACACTGTGGAGACTTCTTACTGCCTTTCTCAACGGACGATCTCTGCATTGGCCATACGATACAATGGCTTGAGATGTAACCAGGCGCCGTAGTCAACGTTGAAAGTAGGGTGCGGTATGAAACTATTAGATGCTCCGATATAGCCTCTTATTCTGGCAACCATGGTATAGTCGTACGCGGAAAGATGTCCACGTAGTTTGGATAGCTGGTTCATGAGAGGATGGGCCTCAATCCAAGGCGCGGTATTCCGAATTGTATGCAGTGTGCGGGATGCCAGTGTCGATTCTCCGTGGTCCTGCCTCGGATTCTGCTGACCATTTGAAAGGCGTACATGCTCAGGTCATTCACATATTTCGACACTCCGCATGATCATACGGGTCTGCAATTGACTGAGCTCTTGTAATCAATTCGAATTGAGATCCAAGCGGTGGGTGGCCAATATTGGACCAGCCCCAGATTGTGCCGATTCCGGGAAAGCCATACGCATTAGGCCACCCACGTGGTATGAGAGCCTTAAAAGCCGTAGTAGTCGCATGAAACCAAGCTCCAGTGGTCAATCATCGAGCTAGCAAGCGGTGCCAATATTCAATGCTCCTTTTGTTCCATCGTCAGATTATCTGCGGTCATGCCCCAAGCTACTTGGTCATAGCAACTCGCACTTGACCAAGCGACCGGTCGTGCCACAAGCTACTTCGTAATAGCAACTCGCATCTGACCATCACCCACAGGCGTAGTGCGCAATTCGCTCGGGGTTCCGTCACCTATCGCAGCTCCGATGGACTCGTCCAGGATAATGTAAACCGAACCCGGCCTTGCCATCGTAGAGCGCCTGATACAGCTCGTCTCGATCTGGACATCAATTGCAGGTCACCCAGTGGTCGTTCATGAGGAGTTTGCTCATTGTATGGACTCGCCGAAGGTACACGTCCGAGATTCCGGTCGGCGCGTTCGCAACGGACTGGATTGCCCAGTGACCACATCGATCTTGCCCAGCGGCCGCTGACCTGATAGGAGAGGACCAGACTTCCAGTACCCAGGATACCACGGTGCATGCGATCGCGAGAAAGGTGAGGATGGGCGGTGAAGCGTCAGAACTTGGCGATTTCTCATCATGACGTTCGGATTGCAATGCCTCAGCTATCCAGCAGTTCATCCCTTCCCAGCATCTTCGCCATTGGATCGCTGTGATTGACCTTCTCCCTTCGATACTTCTCCATGTCCGCCTCCGTGACACCCGCTTTGAGCTCCTCCATCCTCCGTCTCGACTCGTCCATGTTGACTTTCTCCGGCCGATCCTCCTTGTTCGGCACGTGCTTCTCCTCCCTCTTCTCCTCCTCCCAAGCCTCCGCTTTCTCGATCTCCTTCGCGTTGCCCGCCTCCTCGGCCGTCGGAAGCAGTAGACCTTGGGAGAAGCGTTCTGCCTCCTCCGCCGCCCTTCTCCCTTCCTCACCCGTACAGAACGAATTCTTCATCGTGCTGTGACAACAAGCATAGCCCCACCGAAAGTCCTTCCACCAACTTCCCCACACGGAAGTGTGGTTGTTTATAAGCACGTCTTCAGCGTACATGCTCTTCTCCGCCTTCTTCTCTTCGCCCTTGATCCGTCCTCGTTCATCGTACTCCACATACCGTTCACTCGTCTGCGCGGCCGCAAGAAGAGCGGGTTTCTTCGCGACAGTATCCTGTTCGCCGTACTTATCCGCCAAAGCCTTCCTTTTCGCCTCGGCTTTTTGCACTTCCTCTTCCGCTTTCCGCTTTCGCGTGAGCAGTGCCTCCGTGGGATTCGCCTGCAAATGAATCTTATCCCGATCTCCCCGTTCCTGCGTCTCCCAAGCATACGTCTGCGCCCGCTCAAACTCCCCGGCATCCCCACTCGCCTTCTCAAAGCCCTCTTCGGCCACCAGATCATTGCCCGCCGCACCCTCCGCTCCCGCTTCCATACTCCGCGTCTTGGGATCGTACCGTGCGGAGTCCAAGTCGAGATTTTTGAGGTACTTCGCCGTGTCTTCTCGTAGTCGTAAATTGCGCGTGGAATTCTTTTGTGCCCGGCCCATATCGGTTTCTTCCTCATACTTTGCGCCTTCCTCGCCATCTTCCGCTGCTGCCGCTCGGATCGCCTCGACAGCTTCGAAGTCTCGCACGACTTCTGCGTACTCCTCCGCTTCGAAGCCATTCCATCGATCTCGCTTTGCGTCCCAGCCCAACTTGACATCCTTCACGACTTCGTCTGCGGCAATGTTTCGACCAGTCCATTTCGCGCCCGCCTTTCGTTTCCGTTGTAGACAATCCTTCGCAGTATGTGACATGGACCCGCAGTTTTCGCATGCGCCTTTGCGGTATTTGGTCGCGGCCGGCCCTTTCTTGGAACCACGCGCATACCACTCGGCATTCGCAAGAGTATCTGTGGTGTTCTCGGATTGGAGACGTTGATGTTCGAGGTAGTCGGCGTCAGAGGCGGTGGCGTCGTCGATGTAGAAGGGCTTCTTCGCGATGAAGGAGGGGATGTACTCATTGCGCTCATTCGATTGTTTCTTGTTCGAGGAGGATGTCGAGGTTGCGTTGGCGCCTGTGGCGGGCCTGCCGGGAGGAGGCATTGTGGAGGGCGTGGTGGTGGTAGTGTTCCGGTGGTGTTGTACGAAGTACGAAGGAAAGTGTGAGGTTGAAATCGTAGATCGTCACTGGTCGTGAAGGCGACTGAGAAGAAGCCATGAAATATGCGTGTCAATATTTGATGGCAAATTTAATGGGAGACTTTAGGTTAGGCAGGTACCTCTCAAGGGCACGCTTCCGCGGAGCAGCGACATCACTGTTCCTTCTTGTACTGCGATAAACTCATCACTCTTACACCACCCAGACTCACCCCCCCAAAAAACAGATCCTCGGCGATATGGAAGACGATCAATCCTACTTCTTTCTCTCCTTATTCTTCCACCCATCGTTGCCGCCAGGTTGAAGCATTCCTTCAGTCGGTCCTTCGAATTCCACGCCTTTGCCATCCGCCACGAAGCCTGAGTCAACCTCAGTTCGAAACGGACGACTCAAGCAGAGGAGCATCTCTTTCACCTCGACCATGCAGTACTTTGCGAACAACCCCAAGCCGGGGACACTGGATCGAGCGTCACAACTCTCCCGTGACTTCATAGAGCAGCACTCCAAGGCCGGCCGGCGAGTCGCTCTTGTAACCTCTGGTGGCACGACCGTCCCTCTGGAGAACCAGACCGTCCGGTTCATCGACAATTTCTCCGCCGGAACTCGTGGTGCCACCTCTGCAGAGTATTTCCTCGAAAATGACTACGCCGTGATCTTTCTCCACCGGCAATTCTCCCTCTTGCCATACTCTCGCCATTACAGCCACAGCACGAATTGCTTCTTGGACTACATGACCGGAACCGAAGATGGGCCAGTGGTTGTCCAGAATGAGTACCAGCAACAAATGGCTGGCGTCCTCCGAAGGTATCGAAAGGCCAAAAAGGGCAATCTCCTTCTACTGCTGCCTTTCACGACGGTAAACGACTACCTCTGGCACCTCCGAGAACTTGCAATTCTGATGCAACCACTACAAGCGAACGCACTATTCTACCTCGCAGCTGCGGTGAGCGACTTCTTCGTTCCAGCAGACCGCATGGTCGAGCACAAGATCCAGTCGAGCGAGGACTTCCACAACAAGAAGCAGCCAAATGCCAGTGATGAACCTGAAGAGCGCACGCCTGCAGCACACATGGAAGCCGGCTCTCTGATCATCGACCTGGATCCAGTGCCAAAGTTTTTGAAGCTGTTGGTCGACGAGTGGAGTCCGCACGCAATGATTGTCAGCTTCAAGCTCGAGACGGACCCAGCACTGCTCGCTTCGAAGGCTAGAGGTGCATTGGAGAAGTACTCGCATCACTTGGTCATTGGCAACTTGCTCAATACGAGGAAGTTCGAGGTCTTGTTCGTAAGCAAAGCTGAAGGCGAAAAGTGGGTTCGTGTGTCGGAAGAGAACCGGGCAAGGAGTGCTGCTCGGATAGCAGAAGGTGGCAAGGAGGATGTTACCGATTCTTCGGTCGAGATCGAGAGCTTGATTGTACCGCAAGTGAAGGCGTTGCATACAAGTATGATTCAAGCTGGGAAGTCTCGATCTTCATGACAGCTCCAGCGGTCGTTCCTTCAGCACCGCTTTTCCGGACCCAGTATTGGACAGCATGTACAGAGGACGCTCCCAGCCGCCAACGGTTGAGACATTGGATCGGTCGAGATTCATCAAATGGCAACAAGTTCATCTGTGCTTGCGAGAGCATGCTTTCCGACTCGCATGCCGCTTTCAAGTGTAATGGTGAGGGCTCAAGCGAAGCGACGGAAAAGCGTGGCTTGCTCATCTTCCAAATCCCAGATCTCGAGACCAGATAAATCTACAAGAATGCTACGAGACCTCAGTACACGCGCAACGCTCGATGCTTCGCCCGTCTATCGACAGCAACTATCGTACCGCATTTTCGTGCAGACTCAATTCGCCTGGTTGGCAGTTTCACTGCGGCTTGATGGTAGAAGGCTTCGCAACAACGCCGCATCTCATTCGATTGCACGCTACTTTCGCGACTGCTGAAGAAGTTCCATCCTTTGTGAACACCCTCCAACACGTGCCGAAGAAATTTGGTGCCAATTCGACTCGAGCATCAAGACCGCAATCTCTCATAGAATGGTTCCTCGGCATTTCTCCACACATCAACTGCCGGTCAAACCTGAATGTCGGCAAAACTCTACTGAAGCCCCGACGTAGCATTGAGGTTGTGTGACGACCTCACTCCACTCCAACCATTGGCGATCAAATCTACTTCTGCACGTCTCGCATATTGCTGCAGGACTGTGGGGAGTTATAATGGATCGCTTGTGCTTGCGGGGCTGGTCTGTGGGGAAAGATGCTGTGTCCACAATTGAGGAGTGCGCATTGGAAGCGATGGAACGTTACATAAAACACAGCTGGGCCGGGAGGTTTGCTGTTTCGTTGGCCAGTCATTTCAACGTTGACTGCGAATCACTGGCTTGTTCATTCTTGAAGAGACTCGCAGCCATGGTGTGGCAATCACTCTCTTCGGTATTGGGCCTCGCAGCCATCGTAAAGAGCCAACAAGAGTATTCGGACCCAAGGACCGACTGCAATGGCCTGGCATCCAGCTTCGTTCGCGAAAATGTCACCGTTCATTTCGCAGACTTCGTGGCCGCCGGCACGAATCTCACGCTCGACCAGACCGGCCTCCTTGCAGAATGCGAACGACCCGGTCAATTCGCTCCCGTAGACCTCTGCCGCATCGCAATGAACGTCACCACCTCGCCTCGCTCAGAGATATACATGGAGGCCTGGCTTCCCAGCAACTGGACCGGACGCTTCCTCACCACTGGCAACGGCGGCCTCGGAGGCTGTGTCCAGTACGAAGACGTCGCCTACGGAGCCTCTCTCGGCTTCGCAACTGTCGGCTCCAATAACGGACACCAAGGCACACGCGGAACAGCGTTCTTCCAAAATCTCGACGTGGTGGAAGATTTCTCTTACCGCTCCGTTCTCACCGCCACCCTGGTTGGCAAAGCTGTCACCGACGCATACTACAGCAAAACCCACAAGAAATCCTACTACCTAGGCTGCTCCACCGGTGGTCGACAGGGTTTCAAGATGGCACAGTCTTTCCCCTCTCTCTTCGACGGCATCGTCGCCGGCGCCCCGGCTCTGTCGTTCAACAACCTCTCCTCCTGGTCTGGCCGCTTCTACCCCATCACCGGTCCCCCCGACGCACCCACATACCTCCCTCCCTCCCTCTGGGCTGCCGTACACTCCGACATCCTCAAGCAATGCGACGGCCTCGACGGCGTGGAAGACGGCATCCTCGAGGACCCATCTCTCTGCCACTACAAACCCGTCTCCCTCCAATGCTCCTCTGCGACACCCTCCACCGATGGAAAGCCATGTCTCTCCGCGGCTCAAGTCCGGACCGTGAGTGCAGTATTATCAGACTACTACGGCGAGAATGGCGCCCTCATATTCCCCCGCATGCAACCCGGCACCGAAATCTCCGCTTCCTACATCTACTACAACGGCCAACCATTTGACTACACCCTCGACTGGATGCGGTACGCCATCCTCCAGGACCTGAACTGGGACGCCGCGACGTTGAACAGCACCTACGCCGCGATATCCGACACCACGAACCCGGCTGACATCGAGACTTGGAATGGCGACCTCTCCTCGTTCCGCGACCACGGCGGGAAATTACTGCATTATCACGGTTTAGCCGATCCCATCATCACGTCGGAGAACAGTCCGCGGTATTACGAGCACGTGGCGACGACGATGGGTGCGAGTGTCGACGACCTGGACGAGTTTTACCGCTTCTTCCGTATCGGAGGGATGTCACATTGTGCGGGTGGCGACGGGGCGTGGGCGATAGGGCAGGCGGCGGGAGGGTACACTGATCCGGAAAGGAATGTACTCATGAGGGTCGTGGCGTGGGTGGAGGAGGGAGCGGAGGCGGCGCCGGAGGTGGTGGTGGGGACGAAGTTTGTCAATGATACGGAGAGTGCGGGCGTGGACTTGGTGAGGAGGCATTGTAAGTGGCCGATGAGGAATGTTTGTGTGGATGTTGAGAATTATCAGAGCCCTGAGGCTTGGAGGTGTGTTCCTTGAAGGGCTGGAAGGGTGCGAGCGGAGGGCAAGGGCGGCATAGGCATTGATGCTTGAAGGGAGCCATGCCATCCCTTAGCAGCTGTAGCGGTTATTTCCGATTATAACCGAGGAACCAAGCGCGACGGCTGCCCCATGTTAGTGCCAAATCCTTACCTATTTTTGGTAGTGAAAAGGCAGCTAAGTGGGGCGTGCGTCCACCTCGATCGAGGGAGGTTTTTACACCTTACCGTCGCTCGAAATCGTGTATATAGCTATAATAATAGCTCCACCGGTAGTAAAGCAAGAGGTAAGGATATTAGGTGTTATATACTAGCGTATTTGCTAATTGTATACAAAGATTAGTAATAGTAAGGAAGAAACTAATACCTCCAGCCCGTATAGTAATCTTAATATACTACCGGTAGTAGACTTGTTGTCCGTAGAGCTACTACTACCTTCTAACCGCTCTACTATTGTCGACAACGTTACTATTTATAGTCTATTAGTGTATTTATTATCGCCTCTTCCGCTACCGCTACCGCTATAGTCGTTACTACTAGTACTAGTGCCTATAGAAGCTCTTAGAGGGGAAATCGAAGGGGGTAGAGCGGTTAAGGGTAGTAGATTACTAGAGGCTCGGATCGTAGCTATAGAGTTAGAGTTAAGGGCATTGCGTAGTAAGCTAAAAGCAGTGCACTTATTATTATTATAGGTACTTAAGAAGATGTTAGTGTAGTAAGAATCTTAGCCTCTATAACTGCTAAGTACTATATTAGTCGACAACTATAGTAGAGCGGGTATTTAATACTATAAGCTAAGTAATAACACTACGCCTTCTTTACCGTTAAGTCTAGCTTTATAGCTATCTTAGCCTACCGGTACAAGAAGCACTTTCTATTATTTAGCAATAAGCGGTTATTATAGTAGAGCCTAGTAATAAGGCGGTTTGTTACTAGTAGAGCGTTATGCTTCTTAAATTAGTGTCTTCTTCGAGGGTGTCTTAATAGCTAGCTAAAGGTATTACTAGTTACGGACGTGCCCGTCTCTTTATCGCGTTGCTCTCTCTAATTTAGTATATCCGACTACTATTCGCGGAGAAGCTCGTATCTTCCCTCTAGGACGAGCTCTACGGCGAGGTTAATACGAGAGTCTCGTTATATAGTAAGGATCGGATCCTTTATATAGCGGTAAGAATCTCTATAAAGGACGAAGGCGTTAATTATAGCCGCATTAAGAAGGAAGTAGAAGAGGGCATACTATAGCTTGTTCGCTCTATGCTAAGTATAACAATAGCTCCTTAACTAGTCGTAAATATTAACGCCCCCTATATTATCGTTATAGTACGCCGCTACGAGCGGTATTAGTTTATGCTCTCGTAGACTCGTCTAGTACGGACGTATATGCTCTCGAATAAAGGGGTTAACTAGCCGTAGCTTCCTCCGTAGTCGATTCTCGCGCTCGTTAATAGTATATCCGGTCGTAAGGAACTATATAAGCTAGCGATTCTACTAGAGCACTACTAACACGTTATAGAGCGGTCGGTAAAGGATCGAATCGAAGGGAAAGTTAGTTGTTTTTCGAGCGAGCTTTACTAGCTTAGTTACCCCCTTCTTAGTACGCCTAAATAACGCACCTTACTATATCTAGTATTTCGAGTTGTTTCTAATAGTACCGGTCGTAGCGATACCGTATATATGTAAAACGGCGTAGAGCGGTACATTGCTAAATAAGTTGTCTATATAGATATAGAAGAACTTGCCTTAGTTAAAAGCCTATTTATAAGAAGTATAAAGATATCGTAGTGTATAGAACGCTAGCTAGTAATCCCACTAGTAATAAAACTAATTCTTGCTATTGTTAAGTTGTATATACGTAACTCCTAATATACGACTATACGTTACGTAAGTAGCATTCGCCGCTACGCTCGGCGTCGTATTATCTACGTATTGTTAACGACCTTACCTAAGGTCTAGAGCTAGGCTATGCCTTAGCCTTCCCTAATAATTACCTCCCTCCTCCGAAGGAGACGTCTCGGCTCCTACGACCGTCTTACGTTCGGCCTACCGAGCGTAAGCCTAGTCTTTATCTAGGGCTGCTTTCTTTATTAACTTCTTAATATAGCGTTTACATCGTAACGCGCGCTTTGTTTGCGCATATTAATTGTTACTTACGGCTCTACTACTAGTAGCTATGTTCTAGCGGGTCCTTTATAGTTAAGGGCAACCGCTTATAGGTAGATGTTATTAATATTTTCGCTACGAAGTTTCCTCTACTCTTCTTTAACTTTATTAACGCTCCTCTCCTATAAACAGTACGTTAAACTCCAACGATACTTAAGACTCCCGTACGCGTACCGTACGCCTCTACTATCTCTATAATCTCTTATTAAGAAGTAAGCTTCTAGCTTACGAGCCGCTTATTATATACTTGTATATATTATTAGACTAGCAAGCGAGTCGCAATACTACTACGACGTGCTCCTTAGTAGCCGGCTATTATGCTAAACCTTCCTCTACGCTCTAAGTAGGATACCTAGGGCCTAGCGGTAGCGTACTACGAGCGCTACTTACTATACGCGTACGATAGTAGGTTACTACGCTCCTTACTTACTAGGCTTCTACTAATCGCCTATCTAGTTAACGAGTATTACTATAATAGGGTAATAACTATTAGTAGCAAGGTTAAGTACTAGCGCTATAAGAAGAAGTAAGTCTAGCGCGTCGATAGCTCCTCTCTTACTAGGCTAACGTATCTCGTAGCAACTACGCGTGCGAGACGCTAACCTATCCGGACCTTATTAAGTAGGCGAAGCGCCTACTTAAGCTACGCGAGGAGTGGGGTTACTATAAGGTAGGCTCCCGCGCGGAGTAGCTCGTTAATATGCGCCTAGCCTCTATAGGGCGCGATATTAAGGCTACCCTTAAGGTTAAGTAGGCTAATAGCGGGAAGGCCGTAGGCGAGTTCTCGACCCCTCGTAAGGGAGTAGTAGGCGGCTCGTAGGGCGATAGATAGATCGCTCGCGCTAGCCTACTCTAGGCTTAGAACGAGGCCGCCGTTAGCCGCGCTATATTCGAGCTAAAGTACGAGATAAGTCTTACGTTCCTCCTACTTCCTCTATGCTTTACTAATACCTTCTATAGGAGCTCCGCCTAGTAGGCGCTTCGGCGTTAGCTTTACGCGCGGCCTCTATAGCCTTCGCTAATAAGGGAGGCTCCTAGGTAGAGCGCGAGGTAGCGCTACCTACCGTAGGCGAGCCGTACGATAGTAGCGACGGTAGGGAGGATAATGCCTAAGCCGGGCGAATAGCCGGCTCTCTCTATACTTCTAGGTTACTTACCGCTAGCGTTGCGCCCGCTTATCGCGGTACTAGGGGGTTTCTTCCCTTTTTAAATAAAGGCTTTTTTCCTCTATGCTTACTTCTTCTACCTTTTAGGCCCTCTTATAATAACCTTGTCCTTACGTAATTCCTATGCGTCTATTAGGTTAGCCGCACCCTCGCATTCCTTAGCTATCTACTAGCTATCGTATTCCTTAGGCTAGTCCTTCTAGTATACGAAGTAGAACTTCCGATCCTTCGTTATACCTAGGATCTCCTCGACTTCGTACTCGCCTATTTCGTCTACGATAGGCATGCTAGCCTTATAAGACGAACCTAGGCGGTTACGCTATAGTCCGAGGTAGCTAACGTAGAACACGTTATAAATACGCGAGTTACTTAGGAGCGCTAGGCGATACGCCTACGATCTAACTACGTCTATTACCCGGAAAGGTCTAACCTATTTAGGTCCTAAGGTCTTCTTAGGCATCTTAAGCTTTAGGTTCTTCGTCGATAGCACGACCTTATTACTAATGCTAAACTACTTTAGCTTATGATTTTTGTCGTAGTACTTCGCCTAAGACTCGGCTACTTTTCTCTAGCGTTCCTTAAGCTTCTCGTATGCCTCCTTTAAGCGTGTTGCTGCATTAATTGCTACGGGCGTCCTTCCCCTAGGAATCTCGCCTCGAGATTCCGTAGTAAGGGTAGGATTCTACCTATATACAACGTAGAAGGAACTTATACCTAACGTAGGGTATTCGCTATTATTGTACGCGAATTCCGCCTATACTAACAATTTAGCCTAGTTATCCTAAAACTCGCTATAATAGCAGCGTAGGTATTGCTCTAGTGTCTAGTTAGCTCTCTCCGTCTACCTATCCGTCTACGGATAGAAGGCTATAGATAGCCTACGAGTTATATACGACTCGTAGTAGAAGTCGCTCTAGAACTAGCTCGTAAATAGAGACCCTCTATTACTAATAATGCCCCTTAGCACTCTATAGTGCCGGACAACTTTATCTACTAAGAGCTTAGCAAGCGTTATAGCTATACAAGTCTTATTAACCGGGATGTAGATGTTTATCTTTAAGTAGCAGTCGACTATTACGAGGATAGTAGTATAAACTCGACCGTCTCGTATGCTTAGCGGAAGGTCTATAATAAAGTCTATTAATAACTCTTGCTATAGACCGTCCGGTAAGGGAAGCGCATATAACTCGCTATAGGGACGATGCCGACGCGCCTTAGACACTTAATAGGTTAGATAGGTAGATACGTATTCTATTACTTCCTCGTCTATCCCTAGCTAGAAGTACTTCCTTCTTAGAAGTGCTAATACCTTAGCCTTACCGAAGTGTCCTACTAGTACGTCGTCGTAATGTATGCGGATTACCTACTTCCTTAATACGAGGTCGCTAGGCACCTAGAGTTTCTTACCCTTATATAGTAGGCTATCGACTATTAAGAAGTCCGTATACGGTCCTTTTATAAGGTGCTTACTACACTCCTCGTCGTGCTTCTATAGTATACTAATTATTCCTTTTAGTATCTTAGATAGTAGCATATAGGCCTACTTATCTAAAACCGCCGCACGTACGACCCTTATAGGTAACGTAGGTAGGACGCTTATTCTTAGGACGGCTACTTAGGGAATTAACTTCTACTGCTCCCTATAGGTAATAACGATCCTCCTTATAAGGAGATCGCCTTTAGCCGCTTTATCGGTCGCCTAGTATGCTAACTTGTTCTATAAGGTTAGGAGTAGCGTGCTTACTACTTGCTTCTCGGTTACGTAGTCCGGGCGCCTTAACGGCGTATCGGCTAGGTTAGTCTTCCTAGCTCGATGTTTAATTACGAAGTCGAAGGGCGCTAGAAAGATAGCCTATCGAGCTTATCTACTATTTAGCTGTTTTACCGATATAAAGCCCTTTAAGTTAGCGTAGTCGACTAGTACCTAAATCGTATACGGTGCGCCTTCGAGGTATAGACGCTACTACTTAAAGCACTCTACTACGGCTAGTAGCTCTTAGTTATACACCTTATAGTTGCACTTAGTAGGGATTATCTTTCTCGACTAAAAGGCGATAGGATACTATTACGAGTCGAACTCTTATAACATAATGCCCGCTAGCGCGTAGCCTAAGGCGTCGGTTTCCAGCCTTAGCTTCCTTATAGGATTATAGTGCCTAAGCACTAGAGCCGAGGTAAAGGCGGACTTTAACTAGGCGAACGCCTACTCTTCGGCTACTCCCTAGTTAAGGTTCCTAGGCTTCTTACCCTTCTTTATCCCCCTTAACTAATCGGTAAAGGGCTTGACAATCTTGGAGTAGTGCTTAATAAATCGCCGGTAGAAACCGGTAAATCCAAGGAACTGCTAGATGTCTGCGTATG